>PVJO010000486.1:0-236634 GCA_004026905.1 Hystrix cristata | reverse complement strand
AAAAAAAGGGAGTAGGAGCTGGGATTTTAGCTCAGTGGTAAAGCACTTGCCTAGCAAGCACAAAACCCTGAATTCGATCCCTGGCTCCCCCACTAAAAAGTAAGGGTGGATAGCCGAGCATGGTGGCACACACCTATAATCCCAGCACTCAGGAGGTTGAGGCAGGAGGATTGCCTACATAGTGAGACACTGTCTCGAAAGAGGAAATGGAGGATACCTCGTAGAATTGGGAAAATGAAATAATTTTTTTTTCCTGGCACGAGGGACTGAACCCAGGGCCCTTGCACTGAGCTACATCTTCAGCTCCCCTCCTCCCTTTTTTGAAACAGAATCTTACTAAGTCCCTAAATTGCCCAGGCTGGGCTCAAACTTGTGGTCCTTCTGCCTCAGCCTTCCGGAGTGCTGAATTACAGGTGTGAACCACCAGGCCCATGTGACATTGTTTGTTTTTAGTTAAAAAGATATTTTCCATTTTTGGAAAAAAATTACTTAGGTTGATTTTGCTGCCCACCCTCCTGCTCATAGTGAGTCTGTCAGAAAAGCTGAAGGAGTTGCATTTTCAGATGACCTAATTTATTTGCATGTTTCTGTGCCAGTCTCATGTCAGGCCCTGTGCTTTCTCATCCTTGAGTCTACAAGTCCTTAAGGGAACCACGGGAAGAGAGGTCATTCTCCAAATAAGGAAACTGAACGTCGGACTCATGTTCACGATCACATTGGTTGAGAGAATGAGGGACATAAGACTCCAGCTCGGCCTCTTCCCACCCGCCTCTCACTCCAGGCTGCAGCTCTGAAAGTGCCCTCAGCAAGGTTTCTCCCCCTCCCCGAGAGCCTCATTAAGCAGCAGGGCCAGGGGTGCGCTCCCAGGCCTGTCCGGCCCATGCCACTCATATCTGGTCCCAGGGAAGCGGGCTTCCTCCTTGCACGCACTTCTCAGCCAATCTGAGTGAGTCAGCCTCAAAATGATTTCACTGTCCTCAGTGGGCTGTTGGGCTGTGGCTTTGTGTCGCAGAGCCCAGCCGCCAGCTGTTCTGACACAGGTTTAAGAGCATTCTCTACCCCGCCAAATGTGGCTAGATTTGGGAAGGTCACTCTTCCCTTTGCCCTCTGCTTTTCAGCTTTTTGTTGCCAAGACTGGATCTGCCAGGACTAGCTCTGCTTGCTACTAAAATCAACCAAAGACGAGAAGCCGCTTTTTTCCTGCAGAGCCTGGCTGTTCCTGGTGCCTGAAAAAGAGGGATGGATGATGGGGGGACATTGCTTACCGGACAGCGGGCAGAGTGAGCCACAGTGGCTGCGCTGGGTCTGTGCTTGGCAAAGCGGAAATATCAAGAGGGATCTTGTACAAGTACATCAGAAACCAGCAAAATGATAAGATTTGAGAAAATGACTCTTATTTGTTTTAGGGCTTTCAAAACGAATTCCCACCAGTTGAGTGTTTTTGAAACAGAAATTCATCCTGTCAAAGTTTGGGAGTCCAGAAGTCCAAAGTCAAAGTGGCAGATGGGTTGGATCCCTCTGGGCCATGGTAGTCTGCTCCCTGCCGTTTGCCTGTTTCTGGTGGTAGCTGCTATCCTTGGCGATCCCTGGCCGAGGAGCTTCACACTACTCTGCCCCAGGAGTCATGCAGCCTTCCTCCTCATGAGTGTATCTGGATTTCTAAGTCTCCCTCTCCTTGTAAGGACAGCAGGCATTGGATTTAGAGCCTTCATCTTACCTTGATCACATCTGCAAAGTTCCTGTTTCCAAATAAAGTCATCTTCATAGGTACTGGGAGCCAGGACTTCAACACAGCTTTTGGGGGGACACAGTTGAACTCGTAACAGCCACCTTACCCAACTCATTTTTTATTACTCAGCATCATAAACCCCATCATAAAGGCAGTTTGGCATGCCAGAAAAACAGCCACAAGCAATGTTGATGTCAGCTTTGATCTGGCCCTGGCATTCTGGGCTGCAGCATCGGCCTGTTAGTAAAGCTCAGCCAAAGACAAAGTGTCTCTGTGGCAGAAGTCAGTACTGTACTGGATGTGAAAGGGGAACCCTGAGTCACCTTCCAGGGCTTACTTCCCAGCTCCGTCCCCACTAACATGTCTCACCTCTCTGGCTACAGCTCACCTGTGAAAAACGTGCCAATGGCATGTACCCCATAAGATAGTGCTTAGAACAGCCAAGAGGCTCCTGCCAATGTCTACAGTTTATTATGATTATCTTAATTACCCCCACTGACAGACTCACAGCTGCTTTGAAGGTAAGAAAGACTGGTAGACACACTGGAAAATTTCCAGGCCTCCAAAACACAGGAAGACCAACTCCTTTTTTTTTTTTTTTTTTTTTTTTTGGTGCTGGAGATCAAACTCAGGGTCTTGTGCTTGCAAGACAAGCATTCTAACCACTGAGCTACATCCCCAGCCCCTCAACTCCTGACTGGAACAGAGACCGCTCTGAGTTTCACCTGCCCTGGCAATTTGCAGGAAGAGCCCAGCCCAGTGCCTGGCTGCACTGCCATTTGGCCTGCTTTTGTGAATGGGCCATCTTGGCTGCTTGTTCTGGGTCTGATTTAGAAGGCGATTTCTTTCTTATAGTTGATGCAGCTGGCTATTTCCCGTCTGAACATTCATAGTCTACAATCAGCTTAGCAGGGCAAATGGGGCCCAGAGGCAAAGGCTGGGAAGCACGGCCTTTCTAGGTAGAACCAGAACTGCCCTGGTGAGGAACAGAAGCCACCCGAACCCAGTGAGGTGGGTTGGATACCTGTACAGCATCTGATGTAGCCTTGGCTGTCCATGCTGACCAGAGAGACCTGTCAACACTTCGAAGCTGCCTTCTACTGTACTTTGGGAGGAAGGGGCTCCTGTCTTCTGTATCCAGACTCCTCCCTTCTCAGGTAGGCAGCACATGGTCAGGCCAAAGGCAACCGTTGCTGCCGCCACCCTTGCTGCTAGGTTTTGTTTTTGAGACAGGGTCTTGCTATGTAGTCTCCTGCCTCATCCTCAAAAATGCTGGGATTATAGGATTATAGACATACTCCCCCCTGCTGCCTTTTTTTTTTTTTTGAGACAAGGTCTTACTATATATTTCAGGCTGGTCTTGAATTTACCATGTAGCCCAGGCTGACCTTGAACGCACAGCGATCTTCCTGCCTCAGCCTCCTAAATGCTGGGGTTACATGTATGCACTACCATGCCTCTCTTTGTCTTTTTTCTTTTTGTTTTTTTTCTTTGGTGCTGGGGATTGGGGATCGAACTCAGGGCCTCATGCTTGCTAGGCAAGCGCTCTAACCACTGAGCTAAAACCCCAACCCCATTTTTCTTTTTCTTTTTTTTTTTTAACTCTCGTTTGTTTGGCTACTGTCTTTTTTTCCCACAACAAACCCAGGGCCTTCTCACTAAGGTTTTTTTATGGGGTTTTTTTGGGTGCTGGGGATTGAACTCAGGGCCTTGTGCTTGTTAGGCAAGCGCTCTACTACCTGAGCTATATCCCCAACCCCCAATCCCCAGGGCCTTCTCACTGAGCTACATCTTCAGCTCTTTTTTATTTTTTATTTTGAGATAGAATCTCACTAATACTGCTAAATTGCCTACGTTAGGCTCAAATTTGCAATCCTCGTGCCTCAGCCTCCCAGAGTCCTGGGATTACAGGCATGAGCCACCATGTTGAGTGGCACTGCTGTTTTTATTTTTTGGGGAGGGTGCTGGGGATCAAACTCAGGGTCTTGCGCTTGCTAGGCAAGTGCTCTATCCACTCAGCTAAATCCCCAGCCCCCTGCTGTTTTTATTACTGTCCATGGAAGGATGGCATTGGCTGGTGGGACCACTGTAGATCCTCACCCAGACCCAACCTGAAGTTTATCTGAGAGTTCAAAATTAAACCAAGAGTGGTCAGGCCTATGAGTGCAGGGTTATTCCTGGGTGTTTTTACTGGTTTTTTTCCTTTCTTCCTTCTTTCCCTCTCTTCCCTTCCTTCCTTCCCTCCTTCCCTTCCTTTTTTCTTCTCTTCCTCCTCTACCTCTTCCTTTTCTTCCTCTTCCTCTTCCTCCTCCTCCTCTTCCTTGTCCACAGGGAAGGTTACTTTTTAGAAAAGACAGAATTATAGAGCTAAAAAGACTACTGTTTGCCTGAGGCAGGGGGTGGCTACAGATGAACAAATAACGTGAGGTAAGTGTTTGAAAATTGGTTGTTAGTAGCAGTAGTTGCACTGCTGTGTAAATTCACTAAAACTCACAGGACAACACACTGAGTAAACAGTTTAGCATGTAAATTATTCTTCAATAAAGCTATTTAGGCCAGGCATGGTGGCCCATGCCTGTAATCCCAGCACTTTGGGAGGCTGAGGCAGGAGGATCATAAATTGAACCCCAGCCTGGGCAACTTATTGAGACCCTATCTCACAATAAAATATGAAAAAGGACTAGGGACAAATCTCAGTGTAAAGGTTCAGTCCACAGTATCTCACACACACACACACACACACACACACGTATGTGCACACACACAAAAGCTGTTTAAAACATATATAAACTAGGGCTGGGGATTTAGCTCAGTGGTTAGAGTGCTTGCTTTGCAAGCACAAGGCCCCGAGTTTGAGTCCCAACACCAAAGTAAAATTAAAAAAATTAAAAATATGTAAACTGAATTCTCTTAAAGCCACAATTGGTATTTTTCGAGGTACTTTTTAGAGGGTCCTCAGTGATAAAAAAGAGGAGGAAGAACTGAAGCTGTGTCCTTTATGTGACTGAAGGCAGATCCATCCCACTCTGGACCTCAGTTGCCCCATCTGTGACGCTGTGATGACCTTGCAGGTGAGGGATGCCAGGGCACTAGAGCTGTGGCTTTTTGCACATGCCTCTGGAGGCACCGTGGCCCTTGAGTCACATCAGGCACACTGCAAGCTTTGCCTTTGCCACAGAGCACCTCTGCCTTCCTGTCTTTGTGCGGAGAAGCTCCTCCTTCCAGCCCACGGCGCAAACACACGGCCAGGAACAATTGGAAAGTCTGGGCTGGCCTGGCTTTGTCTCCCCCAGCTCTGGCGCTTTGGCCCAGACTCGGGGAGCAGCCACGGCTTTGCTGCAGGGGAAGCCCCATAACAGATGGAATGGACCAAGTGCCTCCTGGGTACTTGCAGGCTTTGTCCACTCTCCTTCCTTTCCTCCGGCGGCCCTGACTGGTAGCCTCAGCCCACTTCACAGAGGAGGAAGCAGTGCTCGCTTCAGCAGCACATATACTAAAATCAGAGGAGGAAGCGGAGGCACAGAGAGAGGCCCTTGTCCAAGGCAGCACTGCTGGTTACGTGCCGAGTTTCCTGCGCGTGCCCGGGGACCACTGCCAAGCCCCTTGCTCAGGTGGCCATAGAGCACAGACTTTGAGACTCCCCTGCCTCTCTCTCCTGCCTTTCTCAGTCTTGTCAGAACATCAGGACAACTGCAATGCCACCTCCTCCCAGATCGTGAAGGAAAGCAGCTCTAGGAATCAGAAGAAACCCAGCGCTATGATCTAAATATTTATGTCCCTCTGAAAGTTCTGGCTGCTCAGCCTTTTGGCTAAGATCAAGTGTAGTATCTATTCTTACCAGTTTAAGAAAAGTCCTGGCTGGAAATCCTAGCGCCTAAAGTGACAGTATTAGGAGGTGGGGCCTGGGAGAGGTAAGCGGGGTGGAGCCCTCATGAATGGAACTCCTGACCTTGTTAAGGAGGCCTGAGACCTGGCTCTCCCTTCCCTGTGAGGACACAGGGAGGCTGTCGGGAGGCAGCCCCTCATCAGGCTGTACCTTGATCTTGGCCTTCTCAGCCTCTAGAAGTGTGAGGAAATATATTTCTATGGTTATAAACCACCTTTTGTTATAGTAGTCTGAATAGGCTAAGACATCAGGCTGTTTCTCCCAAGGGCCGTGGGGAGCCACAAGCAGGATCCTGAGGGGCAGGTGGTGAGCAGATATATATATTTTTCTTTTCATTAGTTCATGTTTGTGGTATGTAATGATCACATTCATCATGGGAAGCTGGTACAAATACGTAACACATCTTCATTCTTTTTACGTGCCCTTCTTGCCCCTTTCCTCCAGATGTGGCTTTAAGGACTGCCGCTCCTGAGTGGAAGATGGTCAGATCATCTACCAGAGGGGCCTGGGAGGGGGAGAACCCCAATGGAGCATTCCAGCTGGAGGTGGGGCACCAACACCTTTCACCTTTTCCCTGCCCCTCCTTCCTCACACTGTTCCTGGCCCCTCCCCACTCCTTAGGCCCCAGAAGGAGCCAACCTTCCCGATAAACTCTAGGGAGTGTCCACTTCCTTGCCTGCTGTTCCTCCAGGAGAGCTTTAGCCAATTTCTTCTACAGGTGAGACTGAAGGCTGAGTGGTAGGAACCGAGGACCTGAGGCAGCCAGAGGAAGAGTGGGGTGTGGCCACTGGGTGGGCTGAGCAGGGAGAGTCCTGAAACGGTTCCTCAGGCTGACTCAGGCCCTCCTGCCCTTCTTATCCGGCCCTAGAAGCGATAAGGGGCCAGTTCCTGGACTGAGGGTTCTAGGCCTTTGTTTGGGGCTGCCAGGAAGTGACTTATGTTTTGCAGAGACTTAAGGAGTGGGGCTGACTCATGGGGGCGAGGGGCTGGGTGTGGTGGGGCAGCCTGCAAACACCAGGCCCTGCGCCATCCAGTACCAACAGGCCAGCCAGACAGAGGTCCCGCGGGGAGTTGTCCAACTTCCACGCCCTCCTGACTACTGGCCACAGCGAGGACTCCTTACTCCACTAGTTTAAAATGGGAGGGGTGGCCCAGGGCGTCTCCTCCTTATTTACTTTTCAAATAGAAAATATTTTCAGAATATTATTATCACCCCCCACATGTATTATCTGTTTGCCAACTACCAGACCCTAAGTGCTTCACCTGTGTCATCTCCGATAATTTTCACCCAGAGACAACCAGCCGAAGGGCTGGTGTTATTATCGTCTACATTTTGCAGATGAGGCAACTGAGGTGCAAAGGAGAAAGAAAACCACTCAAATTCACTCAGCTGTGAAACAACAGATTCAGGATTCCAGCCTAGTTCAAAATTCATAGATGGGGTTGGGGATTTACCTCAACTGGTAGAGCACTAGCCTAGCAAGCGCTGAGTGCAAAACCCAGCACCCCCCTAAAAAAAGAAAAAATTCATAGACAACTCGTTTGGTTTGAAAAACCAAAAGAGAACAGGGGTGGGCAGGGGTGGGCTTCCAGTGTTTGGTGGGTCTGCAGGGACTCCAAGAGAAGAAGGTTCCCCTCGCCTGTGTGATGAGCCAAGAGAGAGACCAGGTGTTCTCCACAGGCCAGACAGACATTAGGTGAGTAACTGGAGTTCACAAATGAGCAGCCGGGTGACCCTGGTCTGTCTGGCTGGCTCTTCCTCCAGGCTCTAGAAGGGGAAGAGGGTGTGGCACTTGAAAATGAGATAAAAAGAACAGGAAATTCTCAACCCTGTGGGAGAGACCAGGCCCTATTAGTCAAGACAGAAAAGCAATTCCAAAAAAGGGAAGGTTCTGACTCATGTCACTGAACCTCTGGTTGTCATCAGGACTCTGCCCTGTCAGCTTTTATCAGTCAGGTCAGGCATTGTTCCCTACACAGAACCAAGATGTCCTCTGGGTGCCAAAGGCTCAGGTCTGCCAGTGGAAAGAATCTCTGGCACAGAAGTCCCAGGAAAAAAATTCTGATTTGAGTCACGTGCCACCGCTGAACCAATCACCATGGTCTGGGGAAGGAAGGGCTCTCTGATTGGTCAAGCCAGTCTTGCCTGCTCATCTGGTACTTGGTCTCCTGTGAGGTAGAGACAGACAATAGCCAAAGTACATGGAGTAAGTGGGAAGAGAAAAGTAAGAAGCAGAAGCAGACCAAAGCCAGGAGACCCCTCCCATCCTGGGGCGGGCTCCTTACCTACCTGTTTTTCCACACCCAAGCTCTACTGGGTCATTCCTGTCAGGTCAAGGGTGTCACCAGGAATGAGCCACTTGGAAGTGGGATTCTCTCCAAAACTAAGAAAATTTCTCTTGAGGGGCTGGGAGTGTACTTGTGCAGTACAGTACTTGCCTATGCCCTGGCAAGATCCCCAGCATCACAAAATAAATGAATACATACATAAATAACCCAGTGTAATGTATTTTGTTACAGCAGCAGAAAAGACTAAGACAGGGGTTATGAGGCTTTGAGGAATGCTGAGGTATACTAAGTACGCTTAGCAGTAATATAGTTAACTGGATTGATTGTCCCTCCTCCCATCAGTGACAGCAGGAATGTAGGGGAAAGCTCCACTCCAAGATGGTCATACCAGAGCTCAAAACCAGGGCTCATCCCCCAGGGTGACCTTGCAGAAGGAGGCTGAGTCAGTGGACGAGAGAGCACTGGACTAGGAGTCAGGCGCCTGCACACTGCTGTCGGCTGATTACAGTGCCCAAGTCAGTTGTCCTGGCCTGAACATTGTCATCCCCCCTGCTGGTTCTTTGTCACAGCCCTTGGGGAGCTGATGGCACAGCCTTAGTACTCTTGCTTAGGCCTTACCCTACCACTTGCCTCTGTGTGTCGGGGGCCAAGTCCTCCCCTCCCTGGGCTCTTCCCCTTTCTGAAAAAATGGAGATAACTAGGTTTTTGCCAAAGCTGAAGGAAATAATCACAAAGTCTGACACTTACTAAGCGCCTGCTGTATACATGCATTATATTATTTAATCCTCACAAGATGAGGCCATTCCTAATTTTCTCTTCTCCTTCTCTTTTGTTTTTGTTTTTTGAGTCAGGGTCTCACTATGTATTCCAAGCTGTCCTTGAACTCACTTTGTAGCCCAGTCTGGTCTCAAACTTGCGATAATCCTCCTGCTTCAACTTCCTGAATTTTGGGATTACAGGTATGCGACACCACACCTGGCAAGTTCCTACTCTTACCCCTCTTTTACAGAGAGGTTAATTGAGGCTCAGAAAAGGTTAACAATCAAGATGAGCAAAGGTATTTTCACCTGCCCTCCAGTGCCTCTGGGAGCCTGAAGGTAATCCTGTCCCCTGTGGGAATTTCCTGCCCCACAGTGAGGACCAGGCCTGTGAATGCCCCTTCCTGACCACTGACCAGCTGTCAGCACTGCCGAGCACTGCCTATGAGGGCCTTGTCCCCGCCGCCTCCCAGGGATGCTGAGAAGACAGCATGGTGAACGTGCCCATTCCAGAGAAGAGAAACTGAGGCTCCGCAGGGCGAGCTGACATCATACACTAGTAAATGACTGAGGTAGCTGGGACTGTAACCCAGAGCTATATGAGTAATTAGACTCATGAACCAACACGTCCCAGGTCCAGCTGAGCAGGTCCCGGCTGAGGAGCTGAGTTGCTAGTGACCTCAGCATAGAGAAAGTTCCCTCCTTGTCAGGACAGGGGCCTGAAAACTGTCCCTGCCCAGAGAACGCAGCAGCCATCCTGGGTATCTGCTCAGGAAGTTCCAGGCTCTGTGCCCTGCTCGGTCACAGCCTGCCAAGCTCAGGAGAGGGCCCGAGGCCAAGGTCTGAAGCGGGGACTTCCAGGAAGAGGCAAAGCAGGTGGAGGGATTCGCCCCGTGAAACACTCCCCATCCCCCAGCCGCCTCCCCATCTCCCCTCCCCTGCTCTCTTGGGAAGACAGATGCATTACTGGATCCTGGCCAAAGGTCTAGAGGTTTATGGCTTCAACAGATCACCCCCAGGAAGCCCTCCGAGGTCCCCCTGCCCATGGCTGGCCTTCTCCCTTCTGCCTTCACTAGCACTTAAATGCCCAGTTTGTCCTGAAGTCATCTTTGACCCAAATAGCATCGATTTGTAGTTCCTGTCAAGTGATGGTTCCCACGTCCAGAAGATCTGGGAGGCCTGTGGTCTTCCTGAGAGTCTTCTGGGCTGTGAGAAGGCTCATGGGGCACTCAGTGAGTACTCAGTAAACTCTGAAACTGATTCTGCTAGCAGAAGTTCACAGTGGAAATGACAGAATTTCTGTTCAGGCCCTGAGTGGGAGGCCAGCGGTTGACACGCAGGTTCTGGCGTCAAGTGTCTGCTGGTCACCTTGGTTCTGCCTCACTGCTGGGCGACCTTGGAGAAGTAACCTGAACTTTCTGTGCCTCAGTCTCCTCACTGGTGAAACAGGAATAGTAGTATATCTAGATAGGAATTACCTTAGTTACAATTAGAGAGTGAATGGAAAGCTCTTTGGAAAGAGCTCAGTGCTTGTTCCTTACTGTCATTCTCAGTAGCAGGATGCTCATGACCTCTCGTGTGTCACTGACTCTAAGATGTTGTTGATTACAAGAACATATCATGCGCTCACTTCAGCAGCACATATACTATAAGAATATATCTTTGTGTGGAGGCGTTTGTTTTGTTTTGTTTTTTGAGACTGGGTCTTGCTCTGTAATTCAGGCTGGACTTGAACTCACTATGTGGCCCAGACTGGCCTCGAACTCTCAGTGATCCTCCTGCCTCAGCCTCCTGAGTGCTGGGATCATAGGTGTGCCTTACCACATCCAGGTTTTTGGGTTTTTTTTTGTTTTGTTGAGACAGGGTCTCACTATGTATTTCAGGCTGGCCTTGAATTCACCATGTAGCCCAGGCTGGTCTTGAACTCTAGCAATCCTCCTGCCTCAGCTGAGATTACAGGTGTGCGCCACCACACCTGGATGAGAATATATCATTATTTTATGTGCAACTGAGAAGGAAATAATTGCCAATTAAACTAACAGAAATGCCTTAATTACATGGATGTTAATTATTTTTCTAATTGAAAATGTTTTTATATACTATAAAAACCTGTACATAAAGAGAAAAATAAGGTGAAATAAGTGGATCAAGATATTTCTTAGGCTGGACATGGTCACGCACACCTGTAATCCCAACACTTGGGAGGCTGAGGCAGGAGAATCACGGCAAGTTTGAGGCCAGACTGGGCTACATAGCAAGCTCAAAGCCAGCCAGAACTACAGAATGAGATCCTGTCTCAAAAAACAAAATAAAACAAAATAAAACACAGTGGTGAGACTTGTAGTCCCAAATGCAGAGGTGGTCAAATGCAGAAAATGCGCTTTTTTTTTTTTTTTTTAAATGTGCTTCTTATAATTGATGAAATGCATACAGTAACATGAGAGAAAAGGCATGATACTATGGAGAGAAAAGACTGTATCTTTTCATTCTTTGATTTGTTCACGCATCCATGTGACAAGTATTTCCTGAGCACGTACTGTGTTCGAGGACCTGTAGCCCAGAGACCCACTGAGGGGGAGCTGGGCAGGGTGGGGGTGGAGAAGTTCAGAGTGTAGATCCTATTTCCTGATCCCCACACCAAGGTGTCTCCCATCTATTGATCTGGAGTGTTGTGGGGGAAAAATAAAGTCGGGGGGTAAAAATAAAGTTGCTCCACATGCCAGCTAGGAGGAGACTTTAGAGACCACCAAGTCAGCTGGGACCAGGCAGGCCACATGACCTCAGCCTGAGGGTTTTTCCTTATTCACCAAGGTAGGAAAGTCCAGTGCTCATGTGTCACCCTGGCCCCTATGCCCTGCCAGCATCCGTGGAGTGTTTTTTTGTGTTTTTTTTTGGTGCTGGGGATTGAACTCAGGGCCTTGTGCTTGCAAGGCAAGCACTCTAACCACTGAGCTAAATCCCCAGCCATCCGTGGAGTTTATAAGAACACAGAGATGGATCAAGGCCCACGGCCCAACTTTGTCTGGCTCCTGCTCGGTCCATCAGACTTCTTCTCTCCAGCACCCCCAGGTTTTTCTGCCTGCATCCTGCCACAGTTGTCCACTCTTCTTTTGCCTGATTTAAGGCGATTTTCAGGGTCCCTCCAGGGCCAGGTCGGCTCTCTGTTCTCTCTGCTAGGAGGCAGGGTAAGCCTCACAGGCTGCCCACGAAACCCTCAGCAGCTCAGAGCTTGGAAGTAAAACCCACTGGGCTGGGCCTGGGCCCACATCGCCCCTTGCCTGTACCAGATGCCAGGGCTCATGAGGGCTAAGAGCTCTCAGGAGGCTGAAGCAGGAGGATTGCTAAGAGTTTGAAGCCAGGTTGTACCACATAGTAAGTTTAAGGCCATCCTGAACTATATAGATCCTCTCTCAAAAAAACAAAAAAAGGGGCTGGGGATTTAGCTCAGTGGTTAGAATTCTTGCCTCGCAAGCACAAGGCCCTGAGCTAAATCTCCAGCCCTAGGATTGTGTTCATATATGAGGATTTTCACTTTTTGTTTCGTTTTTTTCCTCCCACCTTTTTTTTATTAGTATATGTTTGCAATAAGTACAATAAGTACAATAAGTGCAATAAGTACATTCATTGTAGGGAATTGACATGTAACACATATTACGTCTCGATTCCTTTTGCTTTTCCTTCCCCTCCCTCTTGTTTGTTTGTTTGGTTTTGGTCTTTTGAGTCAGGGTCTTCCTTTGTAGTCCAGGCTGGCCTTGAACTCGCTGTGTAGCCCAGATTGTCCTCCTGCCTCAGCCTCCAGAGTGCTGGGATTACAGGCATGTGCCACCACACCTGACTCACACATTTTTTTAAGAGTTGAATACTGATGTAGAGGTGAAATGACATGTCATCGGGGACTTGCTTAAAATACTTTGCACCCATGCACACACCAGTCCATGCACAGGTGCGTAAATGCACACACAGAAAAAGAGAGAAAAACAAGAATAAACAAAGCAAGTGTGGAAGATCATATTGATGGTCGAATTTGGATGATAGATTTATGGAAATTAATTTGTTAATTGTATATTTGAATTTTTTTTTCTTTTGGTGCTGGGGATCGAACTCAGGTCCTTGTGCTTGCAAGGCAAGCACTTTAACCACTGAGCTAAATCCCCAGCCCTTGAAATTTTTATAATAAATTATTTTCTTTTTTGTCCTTTGTGATAAAATATACATAACACAAAATTTACCATTTCAGTCTGTTGTTGTTGTTGTTTTTGAGATAGGGTCTTGCTCTGTAGTTCAGGCAGGCCTTAAACTATGAAGCCCAGGTTGGCCTCAAACTTACAGAAACCCTCCTGCCTCAGCCTCCCAAAGTGCTGGGATTATATGTGTGTGCCACCATGCTCTGCATTTCAGCCTTTTTTGAGTGTATAATTCACATGGTTTTGGAATCATCACCACTATCCATCTCCAGAGTATTTTTGTCTTTTCTAGTTTAACAACCAACCAACCAAACCTGTCTATGGAACATGGTATCTAACCAAATTGCGATTTGGGCCAGAGGGGGAAGTGAGCAGAGAAGCCATACAAAATCTGCACAAACCCCCAAACTGGAAGGAGCTTGGCCTCCAACACTGATGGTATAGGACACTACCACCACTGTGGCTAAAGCCACCTCTGTGTCTCTGGAGTCTCAGGTCTTTCAGGGGCTCAGGTGGGAGGAGAGGCTGCCACAGGGTCACCCTGTCCACCCCCGGACTCCAGGCAGGGTGACGTCCATCAAGGCCCTGGGCTGACCCCCTCCTTCCCAGATATTCACTGGAATTCCTCATCCTCCTTCCGGGAAAACTAAGCTTTCCAGCAGCACAGGCTAGAGCTTGCCCCTTCCTGCCTGGCTGGGTGGGGTGTGGAACCGCAGGCTGGGGCTGCTCACCCTCACCTCGTCCTATCCATGGAGCTACCAAATGCAGGCTGCATCCAGAGGGGAGAAGAACCAAGTGGGCCCCAAACTTACCCTGCAGGAAGGGACCTCTCTGCCCCTCTCTGCACTATCAGGTAGTACTCTGTGACCCAGAGCAAATCACTTAAGCTGTCTGAGGACATTTCCACTGGGACACAGTGATGACAAAAGGGCCTAACACAGAGGGTTGTGTTGAGGAGTAAATGAGATGCTTTAACACTTTGCATAACCCCTGGGCCAGCGCTTTTTGTTCGGTAAATACAGTAATACTTCTGGTGCACAAAGGCTTCTGTTTGCAAACAATCTGCTTCATAAACAGAAGCATTTGGTAAAATTTTGCTCCTGTTCACAAACTTCGCATCCTGCGACAAACACAAATGCCAGCGCAAGGCCCTGAGTTCGATCCCCAGCACCAAAAAACAAAACAAAATAAAATACAAATATAAATGCTGCCATCTTCCCCCAAATCATAAAACAAATGAAGTTCATCAACTAAGGTACCGTACCGTATTAGCTACCTGGAAAGCAAAAGTATTTAAAGACAAAGGGCTCTTTCCTTTGGCAGCGGGCCACCTACTCCCAGCTTGACAAGACTGGTAATAGCCCAGTCCAGGCTGCAGGGGAAGTGCAGCGGGGGTGCCTGAGAGCTGGCAGAGCTAGCTGGCCAGGGTACAAGCTTGGAGCCAGACTGCCTGGGTTCAAATCCCAGCTCCAGCAGTTATTACCTGTGTGGTGTTGGGCAAGTCACTTAACCTTCTGTGTTCCTCAGTTTCCTCCTCTCTATCAGGAGGGCAATAATAATTCCACCATCACAGGAAGAGCATGATAATTAAGTGACTTCTACACAAAGCTCTTAGAGCAGTGCCCGGAACATGGTAAACGCTACATCTGAGTCGCCGCTATCATCTACATTGTTGCACCTGTCTACGTTCCTCCGCATCTGTCCTGAGCCAGAACAGAAAAAGCAACAACAGTAATCTCAGCAGCCACTGGCCAGCATCCTCTCCAAAACCCGTATCATCCTCACCTCTGTCCACACTGGTGGAGTCAGGATTTGAACTCAGGTCTCTCTCTCACTCTCTGCCGCTTAACACCTGGCACTTTACTAGACAACACTGCTGGTGATGGTGAAGGAGGTGATCACTGAATACATAACTGCTCACAGAACGGGCCTGGGAACGTGACTACCCGGGGACCGAGCGAAGTGTGCAGAGGAGAGAGGGGGAGCACCGCGGAGCCTGTGCAGCCGGCTGGGTTCGGAGAGGCGGCCTTGGAGCCTGAAGACCAGGCAGGACTTTCATCGGTTCTTTGGAAGGGGTGTGGTGTCAAGGGCGCAAAGGGTGGGGGTGGGGTGGGCAGAATCTGGGTGGGGCTTCAAGGTCAGGGCCAGGGAAGGGGAGCTGGCCAGCTGCCAAATGGCACTCAGGCCCAAGAGGAAGGCTGAGGCCCGGGCCAGGATCCAGAGTGCCTTCTGGTCCTGTTCACTTTGCTTTGCCTTCCTCAGAGACTCCTAGGAGAAGCTCTTGACTAGAAGAAAGTGTCTCTGCCCCTTGAAATCCCATAGTTGAGCGACTCAAAGGAATATAGGTCCCCCTGGTCAGACTCAGTCTAGATCTAACAGGAATCAGGAGAACAATGGCAGCCTTCAGCCTATTTTACTGGTTTATTCTCTTCTTGCAGGGAACACACTCAACAGTGGCTGTGTCCAGGGGAACCCCAATCCATCCTCTGTCCTGCCACTTGCAGGAAAGAGACGAGACCCACTTCTGATGCACACCCACTCACCACCCAAAACCAAATCCAAAGCAGGGCCTGGTGGTGTATGCCTATAATCCCAGCACTCAGGAGGCTGAGGCAGGAAGATCGTTATGAGTTTGAAGCCAGTGCAGGCTACATAGTAAGTTCAAGACCAGTCTGCACTACAAAGCAAGAGCCTGTTTAAAACAAAACAAAACAAAACAAAATGCAAAAACCAAAAAACCAAAACCATATCCAACCCTCACCACCAGAAGTACAAGTTACTGAAGGTTTCTTTCTTAGGAATTTAGAACGCGATGCGGGGGATTAGCTCAGTGGTTAGAGTGCTTGCCTGGCAAGCACAAGGCCCTGAGTTTGATCCCTAGCACCAAAAAATAAAAAAATAAAATAAAACTCTAGGGTCCCATTCCAGCAAGACTTCCTGAAAAAACCTCCTAGCCTGGCTCTTTCCTCAGGGATTTTTCCCCGCTGCCTCTTCAACTCACAGCCTCCTGTCCCTCAGCCACTTCTCCCTCCCAAGCTCTCAGAGTCCCTGTCTGCAGCACTCGCACGTGGACACTCAGTACCATTTGCAGAACTGGCGACATAATTTGTAGAGCCTGGTATAAAAGGAAAATGTGGAATCCTTGACCAGAAATTTTAAAGAATTTGAGCAACAGCAGAAGGTTAAATCAAGTGCCGGGCCCTACTGAGGGTAAAGCCTACACACCTTGTGGGTCACCCTCCCCCGAACTGACCCGGCTCTCAGCACACAGAATGTCAAGTTTCACGAATTTTGGAGTTATAATCTGAGATTCCTTCTGTGTTCCCTCTAAAATATTTCCAGGAGGATTGCGCTGGACTATGCCTTCAAGCCCTTACTTTCTATCTGCCCCCAGTAGAAAGCGAAAGCGTAAAAACGCTCCTGTTTGACCTGATTACAGCTTCCCTCTCCCTTCCTCCCTCCCTCCCGGCTCCCCCAGGGCTGGGAATTGAATCCAGCCCTCCAGCCTGGTCGGCTAGTGTTCTGTCACTGAGCTGCATCCCTGTCCTTTTTGTTTTGAGACAGGATCTTTCCAAGTTGTCCAGGCTGGCCTCAAACTTGTGATCTCCTTGACTCAGCCTCCCCACTAGCTAAAATTATAGGTGTGCACCACTACACCAGGCTCTGATCACACCTTTTACAAAGTGCTTGTCCATATTCTTTAGGAGACAGACATTATTCCGTTTTACAAACAGCAAAATGAGATTCAGAAACTCCCTGCTGGAGTTGGCACCTTGCCAACCCACAGCAGATTTGCACCCAAATTCAGGCTTTCAGACTTCCTTACTCTGGAGCCATTTCCATCCAACCTCAGAAAAATAAATAAATAAGAAAAACACGGAGCCTGTCCCATGGGAGCGCCAGATGGTGCAGACCTCGGCAGTGAGGGACACACTGTGGAAGAAAGGTCATGGCGAGGACTGATGAGTCAGGGAAGGAAGGGGACATTCCCCACGTTTCCACCCACAGTTACGCTGACGCAGGTCTGATGCGGGCCTGGCCTTCATCTGGGCCTGGGTGGGGCCGGTGCGACATGAGAAATGACTGGATGGTTTTGTAGGAGGTGAGTGGAGGCAGAAAAAAAATGGGGGTTGGGGAGAGGAGGAAGGGTATGGCTTTGCAGTAGAATCCAGCACAAACAGGCTCCGGCCTGGAACGAATTTTGTCTGAGGCCACAAGAAATCAGGTGGGGCAATGTGTTGTTGGTGGCACATGCTGACATCACCTTCCTAAGGGACATGTGGACAATTTATAAAGGAAGTCATAAAGAAGAGCCTATGCCAGGCGTGGTGGTGCATGCCTACAATCCCAGCACTCTGGGAGGCTGAGGCAGGAGAATCACAAGTTCAAACCCGGACAGAAAAACTTAGTGATTTAGTAAGGCCTGTCAAAAAAAAAAAAAAAAAAAAGGGCTAAGGATGAAATTCAATGCAAAGGCCTAGAGTTCAATCCCCAGTACTGGAAGAGAGGGAGAGAAAGACGGTTTAACTGCTGTCTTAGTTTCCTTGAATGAAATCACACTACTATTTTTTTTTTTTTTTTTTTGCACTGGGGATTGAACTCAGGGCCTTGCCCTTGCTAAGCAAACACTGTAACCCAGCTAAATCCCCAGTAAGCTAAATCCTCAGCTCCTTGCGTTACTCTTATGGAATGAAATACACATCCACAAAGAAGCATTTGCCCTTTATAACCAGGATGTTAGTAACGTGGCTAACAGTAATTAGGCCTTCTCTTCATACCACACTTGAGACAGGTTCACCTCTGCCCCTTCATGTAGATGGGAACAGAGGCTGAGAGGGACCCCCGGAGTCTCACCAGGGCTACTTCCACAAACACAGACCAGTGGAGAGAAAGGCTTTTATTCAAGGATTATATTAGAGCAGTTTGTCTTGTTTTAGCCCTCACTGAAATTTAGAGAACTCTTGTTTTTTTGTTTTCTCTTGTTTTTGTTTTTGTTTTTTGGCAGCACTGGGGATTGAACCCAGAGTCTTCATATTGAGTTACATCCCCAATTCTTTCTTTTATTTTGTAATTTTTTTGTTTGTTTGTTTGTTTTTGGTACTGGGGATCGAACTCAGGGCCTTGTGCTTTCTAGGCAAGCACTCTAACTGCTGAGGTAAATCCCTAGGCCTCTTATTTTGTAATTTTGATATAGGTTCTCACTAAATTGCGAAGTTACCCAGGCTGAGCTAGAATTTGTGATCCCTTACCTCAGCCTCCCTCTGAGTGCACCACCATGCCTGGCTATGGAAACTCATTTTTTTAAATGAACTTTTTGCCAGGCATGGTGGCGTATACCTCTAATCCCAGCACTCATGATTACAGGTGTAGCTCAGGGGGTGGAGGCAGGAGGATTGTTTGAGGCCAGCATGGACTCCATGGTGAGTTCAAAGCCAGCCTGGACTATATAGGGAGACCCTGTCTCAAAAAACCAAACCAAAACAACAAAAAATTTGCTGTGACCGAATTCTGAACTGGATTTGGACTTCAGCTATTTTTTCCTCTAATGTTCTCTTTCTGTTCCAAGATTCTACCCAGGTTACCTTGTTGTCAGGTTGAAACCCAAGCTGTCAAGTCTCCCTTCTGTTTTTTTGTGAAGGTGCTGGGGTCCCTTCTAATTTATGACCGTTCCTCCATGGAAAACATAACCTTGACAATTTTGAGGAGGACAGACCAACTACCTTGTAGAATGCTCCCCAATCTGGATCCATATTATGGTTTTCTCATAATGATGTATGATATTGGGACTGTTTTTTTTTTTCTTAAAAAAAAAAAAAAAGAATACCACAAGCCGCATGTGATGGTACACACCTGTAATTTCAGCACCCTGAGAGGCCGAGGCAGGATTACAATTTCAAGCCCAGCCTGGGCAATTTAATGATTTAGTAAGAATATGTCTCAAAATAAAAAAATAAAAAAGGTCTGGGGATGTAGCTCAGTGTGAAGGGCTTGGGTTCAATCCCCAGTACTGCCAAAAACAAAACCAAAACAGGGCATAGTGGTGCACAGGAGACTGGGCTGCATAGAGAGATCCTAATGCTGGGGATGTTTGTGGGGGTGGAGGGGTGCAACACCACCAGTCAGGCTTGGCTTGACTGGGTGTTCAGGTGATATCTATCAGATCTATTGGGCTTCTGTTTGTTTTTTTTTTCAGACAGGGTCACACTATGTAACCCAGGCTGACCTCGAACTCCTTCAGCCTTTTTGCACAAAGGCAGCTCTGTGATCACAGTGTTTTGTCCCAGGCACAGGGATGCTTGGACCGGTGAGACCCATTGTCCCGCTGTGAGGATGGGTGACTCCCATCTCCCATGCTGCATAGCAAGGGCCTGGCCACAGGCACCAGCAGTTAGACAGATAAATGGTATTTGGCTTTGTGGAAACGTAAGCTGCCAAATGAAAATGAAATCGATGGTAGTGTACAATATGATGAGAATTTGGTGGAAGTTAATTTTAGGAGCATAAAGTGTAGAAGAGGTCAAAAGAGATTATAAGTCACTGAGATAAAGTGGAAAGCTTGTGAGTATAATGCTTTGTGACATAAAAGAAAAATAGAAACTGCAATTGTGAGCTTTTGGGAATGCAAGCTGCAGTATCCTGACTCCAGCCATAGGAGTGTGTGAGATCTTATTACTTTTCCTGCTCAGGGAAGGAAGGGCTCTTTGACCTTCTAGACTCTATCTCCTTGGGTTGGGGATTTAGCTCAAGTGGTAGAGTGCTTGCCTAGCAAGTGCAAGGCCATTCAATCCCCAGCACCAAAAAAAAAAAAAAAAAAAAGAAAAAAAAATAGAATCTATCTCCTCGGATCGACAGTGTTTGCGGTTAATTGCTGTGTGGAAATAAGAGTAGAGCAAACGCCCCACCCAGGGCAGGCACAGGATGCAGTCTTCAGACCCAAACTGTCTGGCTTGAGGCCATAAACTTGTGGGCGCCCCACACCCCAGAACTGCTCCCTGTCTGTAAGACCAAGGCTGGGCCTCAGCCTTGCACCTGTTCACTCCTCCATCCATCCATCTGTCCATCTATCCATCTGTCCATCCATCATCCATCCACCCCATCATCTTATCAGGAATGGGCAGGGCACAGCTGTGGCAGAGATGGACACGGGCCCTCCTCATGGGGTGGGCAGTCCGAGGTGGCGCTAGTGCAGTGCGTGGTGCCCTGAGACCACCATGTGCTCCCTGAAGTGGGGAACGAGGCAGCTTTGTGGAGGAGGGGCAGCCGTGCTGAGCCAAGTTACCAGGCTTGGGGCACGGAGGGGAGGGTGGGGACTCTCCAGACGCTCTGGGTGAAGAGGATGAGCAAAGGCCCATGGGCTGGTCCAGTGGTTACTTAGCCAGTCTTTTCTCCAGGCTAGGCCCTTGGCAGGCATGATGTCATCTCACCTGCACAGCGGCCTTATAAGGAACTCGTTCTCATGCCCACTGTGAAGGTAAAGGTGCTAGCCAGGCAACTGGCTCTGGGCACAGCCCAGAAGTGGCAAAGGCGGGCCTTGCACTAGGAGGGGCCAGCGGCACAATCTGTGCTTCTAACCTCCACGTTTTTCTGTTTGCCTGTTGAAGCTATTTTCCCCAGGTATCAATGGCTTCTTCGTTCTTTACCCCCTCCACAGAGAATTCTCACGGCTGGGGATGTAGCTCAGTGGTTAGAGTGCTTGCCTTGCAAGCATAAGGCTCTGAGTTCGATCCCCAGCACCAAAAAAAAAAAAGAATCTTCACGTGTTGGTGGCCATGCTCTTTCTGCTACACCTCTGTCCATGCTGTTCCTTCTGCCTGCAGCCTGTGCCCATCTCTGTAACACTATAACATATGTTTTGAAGCTCATTTCAAACACAGATCTGAATTATTGGCCTGGCCTTCTTCCTCCCCAGCTGTGTGGCCTTGGGAAGGCTCCTCACCTCCCCAAGCCTCATTATTCTTGTCTCTAAAATGGACATTGCTGCCAGGTGTGGTGGCACATGCCTGTAATCCCAGCATTTGGGAGGCTGAGGCAGGAGGATAGATGAGAGTTCAAGGCCAGCCTGAACTACATAGCAAGACCCTGTCTCAAAAAACCAAAAAAAAAAAAAAAGACATTGCTAGGAATGATGGTAATGCCTGTAATCCCAGTGGGAGGCTGAACCAGGAGGACTCAAATTCAAGCCCAGACTGGGCAACTTAGCAAGATTCTGTCTCAAAATAAAAATAAATAAATAAGGTCAGGGATTTAGCCCAAATGGTAGAGCACTTGCCTGGCAAGCATAAGGCCCTGAGTTCGATCTCCAGCACCTCCAAAAATAATAAATAAATAAACAAAAAGAACTAGAATACAGCTCGGTAGAAGAGTGCCCCTTGGTTCAACCCCCTGGTATAGCAAAACAAACAAATTGATTAACTAAAATGCAGCAGGCACAGCCGCGCTGCCTCCCTTGCAGGATGTCCTGAGAATCCAATGAGGTTACATCACACTTCAGTCATACGCCAAAATGTGTCACTATCAGCAACGATCACTTCCTTTTGTTTTACTTATTGATTCAATGAATATTTCTTTTTTTTTTTAAATTTCGGCCCAGGATAGCGCTCATTCACCACATCAGTTGCACACTCAATGATTATTTCTTGAGTATTAATTATGCACCAAGATGTAGGGACATAAGGCCGAACCAAAGAAGTGAGCCCTTGTGTGTATGTAATGCCCCATAAAGTCCAGATGGTTCTGGACTCATGCTCTCTGAGGGATTATGAATTCCTCAAGGACGGTGCTGAGGGCTTGTGGCTGTTTGCGCCTTTCCTTGGTACTCAGCCACAGCCCTCGCACACAGAAGGTGCTTAAGCCTTGCAGAATGGTATGGACTGGATGCTATATTGAGCCTCCTCGTTACCAAGGAACATGAGTTTGTGTCTGTGACCCTCCACCTCCAGCTTCCTTGGTCTGTCAAATGAGAATCCTTTCAAAAAGAACACCTTTAGAGCACCTGAGACATGTGCTGTGCTGGAAGCCATGATGAAGAAGTCCAAGTTGCTGGCTCAGGGGGCTTCTAGGGAAAAGTAAGCACGAAGTTACAATCCATCACAGTAAGATGATGTCCTCATATGGGGTCACAGGACACCGGGTGAGCACGGCTTGGTTTATTAGAGAATTACTGGGATAATACATTTAGGCAGAGCAGTGGATGGTTTCCTATGGCGGAACTCTGCGCTGAGTGCTTTACATGAACTAACTGTTTTAGTCATCACAGTTCTACCCTGTTATGACTTGTGTCTAGATGTCCCCCCAAAGCCTCATGCGGTCATAGTGGGGCTTTTTCAGGGGTGACTGGACCTAGAGTGTGTGATGCTGGGATTAAGGATGTGGGGTTACTAAATTAGTCCACAGAGTGCTTTGTCGTAGTTCTGGGATGAAGAATGTATGCCAGGCTTGAGAGTGTGAGCTACACCTGCCCTAGGTCAAGTCGCCTGCATAAAACCTAAGGGACAGGAAGAGGGCTAATGTGCAACTTCCTGCTCGCTTGCTGTGGACTCTCTCTCCTCTGCCAGGCCACCCTGCCTTGGAGCCAGCCAACTAAGGATTGAAACCTCTACAAACTGTGATTCAAATAAACCTTTCCTCGGGGCTAGGGATTTAGCTCAGTGATTAGAGTGCTTGCCTTGCAAGCACAAGGGCCTGAGTTCGATCCCCGGCACCACACACACACACACAAAAAACAAATAAACCTTTCCTCCTTTAACTTTGGGTGTCGGGTATTTTGTCTCAGCGATGAGAAAAGTAACTAAGACATAACTGATAGGCCCTATTATTATTATTATTGTTTTATTTTTGGTGGGGGGTGCTGGGAATCAAACTCAGGGCCTTCTGCTTGCTAGGTAAGCACTCTACCACAGAGCTAAATCCCCAACCCCAACGGCCCTATTATGATCAACGCATGTATTAAAAGGAAGGTATTAGAGGCTCAGAGAGATTAGGTGACTTGTGTGCAGTCACACAGCTGGCAGAGCCGGGAGTAGAACGCAGGCTTTCTGGCTCTTGACTGCAGACTTTCCTGGATCAGGGAGGTTAGCAGGTGACACTGAATCCTCTTCCTCTGCCTCTCAGAAATTGGAGCTGGACATGGTAGCACATGCCTGTAATCCCAGCACTTAGGAGGCAGAGACAGGAGGATTGCCACAAGTTCGAGGCCACCCTGGGCTACAAAGTGAGTTCAAAGTCAGCCTGAACCACAAAGCAAGACCCTGTCTCAAAAAACAAAGCAAAACAAAAAAACACACAAAAAAGAAAAATAGTATGATGTTAAAAAAAAAAAAATTGGATGAGGTCATGCATGCAGATCATGGATGTACGTTGGGTCCCAGGGTTAAAGCAGCCCCTCAGAAAAGGCCTCATTCTGGAAGCTCACATGAGGTCAAGGTGTGTCCCAAATCCCAGGCTCCGAGCAACAGGTCGCATTCTGTTAGTGAAGTCCCTCTGGGGTTAGAGCAGAGAGAGAACTGGGAAGATGGTGGGGTGCGGGGTCAGTGGAGGGTAGTGTCCCAGAGCTCTGGCCTCATGTTCAAACCAACCCTGGTTCTTGGACCCAGGCCCAGCAGGTTTCCTGAAACAGGAACAACCTTTGTCTCTCACCGCTGGGGGCCTCAGGGTTTGAATGCTGCAGAGTAGCTGCCTTCCCCCGTTTCTGGGGATTTCTCCCCCTGTCCAGTGTCCACCCTGAGTATCTGCGCATTATGCAGGCCCAGATCTTGGAAAGCCAAACACTCTGTCCTCCACCCAGGACCACACAGTCTCCACAGCCCTGCTTTCCACCACGCGACCCTCCCTGGACCTTTGTGGCCCCTGTTTGCTGGGCAAAGCAGGGATTGGGACTGGCATCCTCAGCCACACAGGCCTGACCAGGAATTCATCCATGGATGCGGTTTTCCTCTGGGTCCCTGGCACTGGGCTGCCTAGCCGGCATTGCAGCCACCTGCAGTGGAGACTGGCCTAGATCCGCGGGGCTTCTGCTGTTTCCACCTCAGCCTGACTAGACAGCACCCATGTCTCAGAGAAAGTCAGAGGAGTCTGGAGGGGCCCAGAAGGCTCTGGCTTCCACTCTGGCCTGGTCCATTCCAAGGCAGCCCAGCCACTCTGCTGAGGATCTGCTTTGTGTGTAGTGACAGCTCAGGGTCCCCGGGGGGAGGTGGCCTGGGTGATATCTGCAGCATACCCTCTGTGTCCGCTCAGACACTTCGGCCTAGTGTAGGTCAGCTGCCAGCACAGTGACCCATTGCCTGAGGGCTTTCCCCGATCGGCAGGGCCTGCACACGTGGCAGGATAGAGGCCGGGAATGGTGCCTGTCCCCTGCTGCAGCCGCTGGTAAGGACCGGGTGAACCCGCAGCTCCTCCACCTTCGGGCACCTCCGGGTAGGCTCTGCGCTGCCCTGGGGCTCCTCTGCGGGGTCCGTTCCAGCTCTCCATAAAACCATCCACACAGCTGCTGTCTGCGGGCTTTCGGCCTTTTATTCGCTCACCTCCCACCTTCTCACTAGCACTTTCAAGGAGTGCCTAGAAATGACTTGCATTTGAATCCTGGACAGAGGGCCTGCTGGTGGGGAACCTAAACTAAGACAATATTTCTTTTTAAAGCTCTTTGTGTTGCTAGGGCTGGAACTCAGGGCCTTAGGCAGTTAGCAAGCACTCTGCCACTGAGCCCCACCCAGACCTACCATATCCATCACTTTCCTGGGCTTTGCACTTCTTAGTTGCTACTCACTTAATCCTTCAACAGCCAGGTCTCCGCTGTGAGGTAGGGACCATTACCTTCTCCTTCTTACAGGTGAAGAAACAAACTCAGAGCTACCCCCTGGACTGGCCCTGGGCTGCCTGAGCTGCTTTCTGGTTCTCACGTCACTGTGTCCTTCACAGCCTGGCCTCTGCACTGTGCCACACGGGGACATCAAAGCCTTTGGTTGTACAGCAAGTTACAGGTTGAACTACCCAGGTTTGAGAGCAGCCCTCCAGCTCAGAGCCTGCCTATCTGACCCCTGTGGTGGGCAGAACAGTGTCCCTTCAAGATGTCCTTGTTCTGGCAGGGCATGGTAGTGCACAACTGTAATCCCAGCACTTGGGAGGCTGAGGCAGGAGGATCATCACAAGTTCAAGGCCAGGCTGAACTAGTGAGCCCTGTTTTAAAAGACATAAAATTAAATAAAATAAAATGACCTGTGAATGTTACCTTACAAGGCAAAATAGACTTGGCAGATGTGACAAAATTAAGGATCTTGAGACAGAGATTATCCTGGATAATCCAATGAGCTCATTATCACACTTCTTTTCTTTTGTGGGGGGGGTTGTGGTTGGTGGTGGTTTGCTGGGAATTGAACTCAGGGCCTTGTGCTTGCCAGGCAAACACTCTCACCACTGAGCTAAATCTCCAACCCCTCCCACTTCTTTTTTTTTTTTTTTTTAAACAAGGTCTCGCTGTGTAGTTGAGGCTGGCTTTGAACTCCCTATGTAGCTCAGCTTGGTCTTGAACTTGTGGTGGTCCTCTTGCCTCAGCCTCCTGAATGCTGGGATTACAGGAGTGGACCACCATGCCCTGCACCTCACACTTCTTGTAGAAGGGATTCCTCCTTCTAGCTTTCCGATAGAGACACTGATGCTGAAGCAAAGGGAAAAGAGAAACGATGTTTCTCCTTCTTCCTCCCCTTTTCTTCTTCTCTTCCTCTTCTTCTTTCTCCGCCTCTTCCTCCTGTACTGCAGATGGAGCCCAGCACCTTTTTATTTTGAGACAGGGTCTTGCTAAGTTGCCCAAGCTGGACTCTAACTTGTGATTCTCCTGCCTCATCCTCCCAAGTAGCAGGGGTTACAGGTGTACATCACCACACCCAGCAAGAAAGAGATTTGAAGACGTTACACTCTCTTTTCATTTTTTTGTTTTTTTTGGGGGGGACAGGATCTCATCATGTAGTCCAGGCTGCCCTTGAACCATGTAGCCCAGGCTGGCCTTGCACTCACAGGTGATCCTCCTGCCTCTGCCTCCCAAGTGCTGGGATAATAGGGATGTGCTACCATGCCCAGCTCACTGCCTTCTTTAAAGGTGGAAGAAAAGACCACAAGGCCAGATGAAGGTGGCCTCTGGAAGGTGGGGAAGGGGAGGAAACAAGATTCTCCCCTGCAACCTGCAGGCAGAGGTAGCCCTGCCAACGTCTGACTCTGAGATAGAGAATGAGTCCTGCTTTGTGGCCTCCAGACTGCGTGAGGACACGTCTATGTTGTTTCAAGCCTCTGTATTTGTGGTAACGTGTCACAGCGGCCACAGGAAATGACACCAGCACTGAGTGTCCTGTGCCCAGCAGCTTCAAGAGTCACAGCGTGAAGAAGCCGCCTGTGGAGCTGACGCCTGTGGGGTGCCTCATCGGCAGCTGGCAGTGGCCGCCGCACACAGGGGACCACCGGGCTGGCAAGGCACAGCACAGGACCACCGTCTCTGAAGGCCGGGAAGCTGGTCCTAAGAACAGCTGCTCTGGCTGAGGCTAGAAGGATGAGTAGGAGGTGGCCTGGGAAAGGAGCTCAATAGCCATGGCTCGTGTGCACTGAAATGCTAGCTTGTACCCGTGAATATGCAGTTACTATATGTCAGCTGTGTGCAGTGGTGCGTGCCTGGAATCCCAGCACTTGGGAGACTGAGGCAGGAGGATTATAAGTTCGAGCCTGGGAAATTTAGTGACTTAATGAGACTCTGTCTCAAAATGAAAAATAAAAGAGGGCTGGTGATGTGGCTTGGTGAGAAGACCCTCGGTTCAATCTTCTATACCAAAACAAGCAAGAAGGATGTTACTGATGGGCCAGGTGTGGCGGCACATGCCTGTGATCTCAGAACTTGGGAGGCTGAGGCAGGTGGATCACCGTGAGTTTGAGGCTAGCCAGGACTATCCAGGAGTTCAAGTCCAGCCTGAATTATGTAGTTGAGTCCCCATCTCAAAAAAAAAAGAAAAAAGATATTACGGATAAATAAACAATAAAAGGGAAAAGATGGTGCTGACCAGAGGAGAAGCAAGTTCCAGAAAGCTCTATCCTTTGAGGAACTGAGAGGGCTTCAGTCTGGCAGAGGATGGCTGGAGAGTGAAATGCTAGGCGCTGAAAGGCGCAGTGCTTGGAGCAAGGGCCCTGGAGTCCTGAGTGCTTGGGTCTGGGGCTCGCCTGGTTTTCTCCCTGCTGTGTGACCTGGGGCAAGTAACTCCATCTCTGATCTCCATGCCTGTTTCCTCACCGCCTGACAGGGAGAACAGGATTTTTTTTTTGACAACAGGATTTTGTGAAGCCTAAATAGACCTACAGTCTTCAGAACACCATTTGGGGCTGGGGCGGGCTTCGCCAGCCGGTGCGTGCCTCCCCACATAGCAGCCAAGGCCGGCTGCCCGGCAGGTCTGGGCCGGTGTGTGACCTGGGCCAGCAGATGAGACGCTGGCTGCCTCTGACTGCGGGGCCAGGCAGGCCACCAGAGCCGGGAGCATCTGCCCTGGACTTCCTCCACCCGCCGGGACTGCTGAGGGTGCAGCCTGGCCTCGCTAGTGCTTGTCTCTGTCACCCCAGGGGAAGAGCCTGCCTCAGAAGAAGCCGACGGGGAGGGCGGTGCCCAGGATGGAGTAAGCAGGCTGTTGTGATGCCTGGGACCCTGGACCTGGGTATGTCTTCACTGCCCCCCTCGAATGTCTGGTCACCCTTAATCCCCCCAACTCTTTGTGGTGCTAGGACTTGAACCCAGACTTTCAGCCTTTATTTTATTTATTTTTTAATTTTTATACAGAGTCTTGCTAAACTGCTACATTGTTCAGGCAGCCTGAACTTGTAATCCTCCTGCCTCAGCCTCCAGAGTGCTGGGATTACAGGTATGTACCACCAGTTTAACCCTTTTTGCTTTAGGAGTTTAATCTAGGTTCTGTCACCAGCCACCAGGAGTGCCCTGAATGACAGATGACCCTCAATGAAGGAAGCCCTTTCAGTTTTGGAGGACAGTGTGCTCAGTGTCCTACTTCCCTGGAGGGGGCACAGGGACATGCAGGGGATCTTCAGTTGCCCTGGGCAGGTGCTCTCTCTACCCTTCTGCCCCGCAGGACCTGGTGCCCAAGTCTTGTTTCCTTCAAGAGCAGGGTGAGGCCCCTGCACGAGAGGCCTGGGAGGTTGAACCAGCCACCTAATGATCCATCCAGCCCCTGCCCCTGCAGGAAGAGGGCTAGGCCCCCTGCAGAGGGAGGAGGGTTAGGGCTGGTGGTCAGAGGTCTTGCCAGCCCAGGGTGGAGTACCTCTACCTGTCTCCTTACAGGGGAAGGTGCTGAGGCCAGAGAGGCGAAGTCCTGGGTCTGTAAAGCTGGGGCCCATCGCATGCAACTCAGAGCTCTGCTCTTGTCTCTAGATCATTGCTTCTTCCTATGTGATACGTGGCAATTTTTTTCTGGCTTTCTTGCCTTCTTGAATCTGGATATTCTAGTTTCTTGTGATTGCTCATTCCTTGCTCTTAGGTCAGAAAGAAAAGTGCCTAGGAGGTGGCTGGGCCTGGACTCAGATCTCTGCCCCACCTTGCACAAGCTGTGTATCCCTGGGCCAGTGTCTTCAGCTCTCTGGGCCTTGGTTCCTTCACTCACAGCCACAACCCGCTTCCAGTCTCTTTTCTTTTTTCCTTTGAGGTGCTGGGGATCAAATCCACACTCTAGATAAGTGCTCTGCCACTGAGCTGTATCCCTAGCCCTGTTCTTATGCTTTTTATGAAGACCCAGGTTAGTTAACATATGAAAAATTCTTAAGGGCATTAGCCCCTTCGAAGGCCTCAAAAAATGGCAGCTCTTGTCATTATCTAAAAAGTACTTTCCTTAAGGCATCCTATTGTGTAGCATTTCTTGGGATAAAATAGGGGGAGATGTCCCCAAAATAAGTAAATAAATAACAAAGCTTTAAAAATGGCAGTTTTGCTAACCTAAACATTAACGTTTTGCTTTTTAATTTTCAAACCATTGTCTACACAGGCAGAAGAGCCCTGGCGGGGGTGGCAGATGCAGCTGAGCGAAGTTCCTGCTAGGATACCTGGAGATGGTCCAGAAACATGAGGCTGAGGTGTGGAGTGGCCTGGCTTTAAAGGAGGACTCTAATATCGATCCCCAGCACCACCAAAAAAAAAAAAAAAAAAAAAAGGAGGACTCTAATAACTGTGGCTAATATGGCTGCAAATTAAAAAAAAAAAAATTTAAAAAAAAGTCTGCAAATTAAACAACAAGAATTTCAGCAGAAAACTAGAAACTATAAAAAAGAATCGCGCCGGTATGGTGGCACATGCCTATAATCCCAGCACTCAGGAGGCTGAGGCAGGAGGATCACTACGAGTTCAATGCCAGCCTGGGCTGCATAGTAAGTTCAAGGCCGGCCTGAACTACCTCAGGAGACTCTGTCTCAAAAAAAGTCACATACAGATTCCAGAACTGAGAATAAACTACTACCATGAAGATTTACAGTTCCCAAGATCACAGGTCATGACCCTACTGCATAGGCTTTGCAGGCTTAGGCGCCAGTTCCAACCTCTACTACTTACAATGCCAGGCCTTGTTTCTTTTCTTTCTTTCCTTTTTTAAAATCAAGGTGAAATTCCCATAATATACAATGAACCATTTTAAAATGTGCAGTCACAATGTTGTCAACCTCCAGCTCATTCTAGTTTATGCCACTCAACACCCTGAACTCATTAAGTGTCACTCTCTATTCTCCCCTACCCGCAGCGCTGGTGACCTTGACTCTGCTGTCAGGCCCTTTGGGTTTGCCTGTCACGGATCTATCAGAGAAAACTATTCAGCGTATATGGGACCTTTTGCATCTAGTTCCTTTCACTTAGGTTAGTTTGAGGTTCATCTAAGCTGTAGCATGTATCATTGTTCAACGTTTCATTTCTTTTTTTTTTCTTTTTTTTTGGGGGGGGTGCTGGGGTTGAACTCAGGGTTTGTGCTTGCTAGGCAAGTGCTCTACCACTGAGCTAAATCCCCAACCCCTTTTTTTGTTTTTTTGAGACAAGGTCTAGCTGTGTAGTACAGGCTGGACTTGAACTCGCTATATAGCCCAGGCTGGCCTTGAACTCTCGGCAATCCTCTTGCCTCAGGCTCCCAAGTGCCAGGATTACAGGTATGGGCCACCATGTCTGGCTAATGTGGCTTCATTTCTTTTTATGGCTGAGTAATATTCCATTGTCTGGCTATACTACATTTTGTTAATCCATTTATCTATTGATGGACATTTGGGTCATTTCTGATTTTTGACTGGTATGGGTGATATTGCTATAAACGTTCATATAAGAACCAGGTGTGGTAGCACACACCTGTGATTCCAGTGGCTTGGGAGACTGAGGTGGGAGGATCACAAGTTTGAGGCCAGCCTGTGTAATTTAGCCAAACTCTGACTCAAAATGAAATAAAAATGGCTGGAGATGTAGCTCTGTAGTACAGCACTTGTCTAGCATGTGTGAGGCCCTGGTTTCCATCCCTAGCAGGACCCACTAAAAATTCATGTAGAAGTCTCTCTGCGTGTATATGTCTTCATTTCTCTTGGACACATACCTAGGGATGGAATAGGCATTTGTTTGTTAAAATCTTGCTGCAATTTCCCTGTCTATAAAATAGGGCTGCTGGTGGTGCCTTCTTATAAGGGTAACATGGACCAGTGCACAATACTTAGCTTGATCGATGGTAGATCAGAGCTGTTACACAGGCTGCATTTGTTACCATGTCCGTCTCTTTGGCTGATACCTGCTGGCACAATTCTGTGCCTGGCCTCCCACCTGGCACAGAGCAGACACTTAGAAACTGTTTATGGCGGATATCAGTCAGCTTTTCATCACTGTGACAAAATATGTAACCGAGTCAATTTAGAGGAGGGAAGGTTTATTTCAACTCACAGTTTCGGAGGCTTCCGTCCATTGCTTCAGGCCTGCAGTGAGGCAGAGCATCATGGTAGAAGACAGTGGTGGATGAAAGCTGCTCACCTCATGGCAGCTGGGAAGCTGAGAGTGAGAGAGTCCAAGAGGAAGGGGCTGGTGACCAGACATGGCACCTACTCCTTCAAATACTCCTTCAAACAGGCCCTACCTCCTGTTTCCGTCACCTCCCAATAATGCATCAAATTATGATCTCACCAGTGGATGGCTCTACTGGTGAAGGGAGAGCCCTTGTGATCCAATTGCTCCTCCAAATCCCATCAGCCACCAACTCTTCAGCACAGTGAGCCTTTTGGGGAACATGTTCTACGCAAACCACAACAAAGGCGGCCCTGCTGGTGACTGGAGGAGCCCAGATGCTACTGTTCTTTTTGACCACTGAGGCAAGTGAGGCCTCAGAGGTTGAATAACGCAATGAATGTCACAAGACTAAAAAGAAGCAGAGCCTTACTTCCATTCTAAAACCTTCAGCAAGGATCTATCTGTTCATCTGTGTGACGTCAAGTATTTACTGAGCACCTGCTGCAGGCCAGGCACGTTCTGGGCCGTCGTATCTTCCTGGAGCTGTTTGGAAAATCAGAGTATAAACAAGATAAATAAGTTATGTAGTGTGCATAGCCGATATACTACACACTGGGAAGTGATATGTGCCAGTGAGAAAAACAAGGTAGGAAAAAGAGGTAATGGGATGGAAAATGATCAAGATACGTTGAATGCATGTACAATTTTCCAAAATAAACCTCACCATTCTGTATTGCTAACATGCATTTTAAAAGAAGAAATAAAAAAAAAGAAGAAGAAATACATATATATAGGCTGAGTGTGGCAATGCATGCCTGTAATCCCAGCACTCTGAGAAACTGAGGCAAGAGGATCACACTTTTGAGCCCAGTGACTGAGCAATCTAAAGACGTAGTGAGACTCTGAAAATTAAAAATTAGGAAAAGGACTTGCTCTGGGCGCATCTAATACCACACACACAAAATAGCAAACATACCTATCACCCCAAAAGTATAGGGGGAAAAAATCAAACCTCCTGTACCTGGTGTACAGAAGACCCACCGAGGATCAAAGATCTAAACGTTAAAACAGAAACACTAAATCTGCTGGAAGACAGAATAGGCAGAACTCTTGAACACACAGGTGTAGGCAAAGATTTTATGAACAAAGCCCCAGTTGCCCAGGAAATATCACAAAGAATCAACTACTGGGATCTAATCTTATTAAAAAACGTTTGCACAACAAAAGAAACCAATAGAGTAAAGAGACAACCCACAAAGTGGGAAACAATTTTTGCCAGCTATTCCTCCAACAAAGGAATAGTATCTTGACTATATAAAGAACTCAAAAAAATCAGACCCCCAATATTTAAAGACCCAGTCCCAAAATGGGTAGCTGAAATGGATAGATACCTCTCAGATAAACAAGTAGAAACAGCAAATAAACACATAAAAAATGTTCAACATCACTGGCCATTTGAGAGATGGAAATTAAAACAACCCTGAGATTCCATCTCATTTCAGAAAGAATGGTTATTATCAACAAATCAGCCAATAACAAATGCTGGAGGGGGTGTGGGGAAAAGGAACCCTTCTCCACTGTCTGTGGGAGTGTAAACTGGTGCAACTGCTATGGAAATCAGTGGGGAGATTCCTCAGGGAACTAGGACTACAGGTTCCCTTTGACCCGGCTATTCCACATCTTGGTATCTTCCCAAAAGAACTAAAAGCATCATACCGCAGCAATATAAGCACACCCATGTTTATAGTGGCACAGTTTGTAATAACTAAATCTCAGAAACAGCCTAAATGCCCATCAACTGATGAATGGATAAAGAAAATGTAGGGTTTTTTTTAATACAATGGAGCACTACTCTGTTGTAAAGAATGATAAGCCTGAGAGATTTCTAGGTACATGGATGCATCTTGAGATCATACTCTTAAGTGAACTAAATAAGACACACATATTTAAATACCGCATTGTTTCTCTGGTGTTAGAAACTGAAAGTGTAAATAAAGACTAAAATGTATTATATTGGGAACGGGAAGAAATTGTTCAAATGGGAAGGGGAACAAGGGAGGGGGATGGGGAAAGGAACGGCAGGACAAGAGAAATAAGGACTAAAAGGAAGAAATGGGAACAAAGGTTTTGTAAATAAGGAGGGAGGAGGGGGTGAAAGGAGGGGAGGGGAACGGAAAAAAAGAACCAGGAAGATATATCATGTAGAGATACAAATTCCCTATGATGAATGTTATCACCATGTGTATCCAAAATGTACCATTAAAAAAAAAAAAGACCCATCAAGACTTCCTTAAGGCTTGGGCAGCTGTGTCCTTTTTTTTTTTTTTTTTTTTTTTTTTTTGGTGCTGGGGCTCAAACTCAGGACCTTGTGCTTGCAAGGAAAGCACTCTAACCGCTGAGCTAAATCCCTAGCCCAGCCATGTTCTAATTGTTTTCTTGTGCTTCTCAATACACAAAACCAGAAGCTTCCTGTAGCCAGGAGTGCTCCTGGTTTTTGTTGTTGTTGTTCCTGTTGTTGTTTATTTGTATTGGGGTTTTTTTTGGGGAGTTGTGCTGGGGATCGACGTCAGGGCCTATGTGCTTGCTAGGCAAGTGCTCTACCACTTGAGCTAAATCTCCAACCTGTTTGTTTTTAAGACAGGGTCTTGTTACACAGTCCAGGCTGGCCTCAAAGTGGTGGCCATCTTCCTGCCTCAGCCTCCCGAGTGCTGGCATTACAGGTGTGCACCACCAGCACAGGAGTATTCCCAGGTTTGCCCCTAGGGAAACCTAAGAAAAAATGTTCTGTACCGGCTTTAGCTCCTCCCCTCTCTGTTAGAGAATCTGAGCATCTGAAGTGAGGGCTGACCTCCAGCTATTTTGGTAGGGCCTATCTCCTACGGGGTGATTCTGGTCTGAATGGAGAACATATTTACCGGTCAAAGCTCTGCTTCAAAGCAAACATGTCATCACATTCCTCGAAGCCTGTATCCTCAGTGGGGAGAAGCTGGGGCCATCAGGGAGCAAGAGAGATAAGGAAACCTTATCTGACTCCATGTCAGCAGGATCCTGCTTCATTTGCTTTTGAGGGGGAAGCGGGAGAGAAAGGAAGAGGCAATCCTGAGCTGAGCAAGAGCGCACTGGACATGCTCTGCAGCCTGTAGGATGTCGCGGGGGAGGGGGGTGAGATCTGGAAGCAAAGACGGTATGCAGCCAGACAGCGCACGTTTCTATATGGTGTGCCTTTGAATTTATCCTTACTGCTTTTCTGCCATAAAAGTAAAACAGACCTGCTTTCCTTTCTGTTTTTCTCTTCTTTCTCCCTCCCTCTGTCTCTCCCTACTTCCCTCCCTCCCTTCCTTCCTTCTTTTTTTTTTTTTTTTTTTTTTTGGTGCTGGGGATCGAACTCAGGGCCTTGTGTTACAAGGCAAGCACCCTAACCACTGAGCTAAAACCCCAGCGCCCTCCCTTCTTTTTATGATTGACAAATGGGGTAAACCTGACATAAAGTGTGTAATATGGTGTTTTGACATCCACCCATATATGTAATCACACATACGTGGAGGTGCGTGTGTGTGAAACTGTTATGACAATGAAAATGTGAACATATCCACCACCCTCCAAAATTTCCTCATACCCTCCTATAATCCCCTCCCACCCTTGCCTGCCTGCCCCTACAGCCTCAGGCCAATACTAATCTTCTTTCTGTCACTATAGATTAGCTTGTACTTTCCAGAAACTTTATGTAAAATAGAAACATATGGTATGTACTCTTTCATTTTTCTTCCTGGAACCTCTCATTTAGCACAGCTTTTTTTTTTTTTTTGGTGCTGGGGATGGAACTCAGGGCCTCGTGCTTGCCAGGTAAGCACTCTAACCACTGAGCTAAATCCCCAGCCCTAGGCATACTTTTATTCTGGGATTTAGCTATGCCACTGTGCTCTCCAGCAGACGTGTCCTTTCCATTACCAAGGACAATTCCATCGTGTGGATGCACCAGTTTGTTTATCCTTTCACTTGTTCACGGATGTATGTGTTATTTGCTCATAGGCAATTATAAGTAAAGCTGGTATGAACATGCAAGTCTTTTTTTTTTTTTAAAGTAAAAGTGAAGAGTGAGGGAGAAATTGGCTCTGCAGAGTGAGCTTGGGCGGAGTAAAAGAGGAAACAGCAAGACAAAAGAACAGCCTGCTGGCAAGCTCAAGGCCTTGAGTTCATCCCCCGCACCCCCCAAAAAAACAAAAACAAAAACAGAACACCCTGGAGAAACCATGGTGGGCTCTCGTGGGGAAAGCTGCCATAGCCACAAGTCTTTTTATAGACAACTGCTTTTATTTCTCTTTGGTAAAATGGCTGGTTAATATGGTAGGTATCTGTTTTAACTTTTAAAGAAATTGTTCTCTGAAGTGGATATGCCATTTTACATTCTTACCCAGATTGCGTTTAAAAAACACTGGAGGCTGGGCATGGCGGCTCACAACTGTAATCCCAGCACTTAGGAGGTTGAGGCATGAGGATTGCCTGGCTACACATGAGTTCAAGGCCAGTCTGAATACTGCCTCAAAAGACAAACAAACAAACCACCCCCCCCAAAAAAAACCCAGCAACAAAACAAAACACTGGAGAGCCAGGCACGGTGGTGCATGACAGTAATCCCAGCTATTGGGGAGGCTGAGGAAGGAGGATCTCAAGTTTAAATTCAACCTAAGCAATTTAGCAAGAGTCTGTCTCAAAGTAAAAAATAAAAAGGGATGAGGGCGTAGTTCAGTGGTAGAATACACCTGCATTTCATCCCCAGTATGAAAAATAACTAAATAAATAAGTAAATAAATAAATAACACTGGAGAAATATTTAAGGTAGAAATAATGTCCTTCAGGTAGAAAGTAAAAGCTCTTATAATATTTTTTATTTCCAGTACTGGAGATTGAACTAAGGTCCTTTGCATTGGGCTAAAACCTCAGTCCCTTTTTATTTTTTGCTCATTTTTATTTTTGCTAAGAGGCTCTTGCTAGATTGTCTAGGCTGGGCTCTAATGTTCAATCCTCCTGCCTCAGCCTCCCTCAGTGCTGAGATTGCAGACATGTGCCATCATGTTCGGCAATAATTTTATCCCCTAATGATTCCCTGTTCACTGTTATGAATCATTCCAGGATTTCTTTCTCTCTTTTTTTCTTACCTGTCACAGACAGAAGTGAAACATATTGGTACCCTGGGCAGGCTAATTTATCATCCCCTCAACTGGATATTTTATTTTTTTAGTTTTTAGGTGCTAGGGATCGAACTCAGGACCTTGCGCTTACTAGGCAAGTACTTTACTAACTCCTCAACTGGATATTTTAAAAGTGGTTATTTAAAACTTAAACAGAATGTGGAGAAACTGAATTTCTGTTAATAAAAAATGACATGCCTCCTTTTTTTCAAAATAAAGGATTCGTTACATGCTCTGAGTATAACCCGGCCTTTTACATTCTCTGGAACCGTCCCAGGATTGCAGTTCTCCAAGCCACTCCACGCTGCAGAGGTGGCAGCAGCAGGCTCAGGGGCGGAGCTGAGAACTCCCCAGGCTGGGGGCAGCGCAGCCCTGACCAAGCACGTAGCTCACAGGACTGAGAATGAGAGCCTCAGGCCCAGCTGGACTCTGGCTCGGTGCCCAGCCAAGGTTAGACCTGGTGCTGGGGAAGGAGAGCATTTTAATTTCCTGAAGAAGGTGCTATCTACCCCCAGTCATAGGCGGGCCAGGTCTGTCCAGTGTGGAAGCCTCACTAATGTTATGGCCCCACATCCCGTTCATTTCAGGGTTGTTTTGCCCCACTTCTAGACTGATGCCCTGGACAGCTGCCTGGCTGAGGGGCAACTGAATCCCCTTCTATGTCTGAGTTAACAGATGTTAGTGCTGTATTTTTAAAAAATATGTATGCAAGTTGGATTACACAAATTCATGTTGGTCTAGAACTTACGCCCCTCTTAGCAAGAAGTGTTGCGATCAGCCTGTGTAGATCACATTCTTTTTTTCTTCCCTTCGTGGTACTGGGGATTGAACCCCAGGACCTTTGCATTGAGATACTTTTTTATTTTTTATTTTGGGACACGGTTTCACTAAGTCTCTAAATTTCTCAGGCTGATCTCAAACGTGTGATCTTTCTGCCTTTACCTCCTAGAGTACTGGGTGGCACGAGTCACCACACCCGGTTTAGAATTTTTATTTTTTGGTATGCTTGTTTGAGAGAGGCTCTTGCTGTGTTCTGGCTGGCCTTGAACTCATTCTTCTGCCTCTGCCTCCTGAATACCTGAAATTGTAGGTGTGTGCTACTGTGTGCAGTCCAGACATAATTTACTTTAGCAGAAAAGTGCTCTGTGGCATTTGTCTGCTATTTTAAAAAAAGAAAGGAAGAGAGAACAGACAGACTCATACATAAATCTTCTAAAGAAGCACAGGCTAGACTGCACAGAGAAGAGCCAGTCATTTGCAAATTGAAAAATTTTTTTGTAATTCCAGCAAGACTGGGGTGGGGCGCAAGGCATGCTCTGGCCTCGTGTCGGCAGAGGGCTAGGAAGGCCCTGGGAGGAAGTCAAGGCCCTCAGAGGACAGCCCCCACCCCAAATGAGCAGCACCCTGACGGAGAGTGAATGGTGGCCACTGTCCCGCCTGTGTCCCCTCTCCCGGCGAGATGGTGTGCTCCGAGTGGTGGAGCGCTCAGAGGTTCAGAACTGGCCTCTTGAGTTGGTTAAAACAAGGTCTGGATCCAGATTCTGGTATTAACATCTATAGAACCTTGAGTAAATTACTGAACTTTTATTTGGAGCCTCAGTTTCCCTACCTGTAACATGGGGAAGATAATCATAGTATCATGTTCATTGCGTTCTGGAAAAGATTCAAAAAGAGAACCTGTGTGAAGGTGCTTGCAGCTTGGTTGCTGGCACTAGGCAGTGGCATTAAGTACAGCAGTGTATCAACCCTGCACCCACAGGGTGAGCCCAGTAGAAGGACTCTCACGAGCACAGCTCACCCACTCTGAGCCCTACCATGGCAGGTGGGTTGGAGAGAGCAGGTTTGGGTGAGGGCCTGTGCCTTCTCCAAGTGGGATCTCCTGGACCTTCAAAATACCCGCAACTGCCACCAGGCGTGGTGGTGCTCACCTGTAATCCCAGCACTTGGGAGGCTGAGGCAGGAGGATTGCCGTGAGTTCGAGGCCAGCTGTGGGTACATAGTGCATTCAAAACCAGCCTGAACTGCTGAGCGAGACCCTGTCTCAAAAAAATAAAACAAAACAAACAACAACAAAAACCTAAAAGACCAAAAACCCCCACTGCCTTTGCCACTGCTCTCCCTCTCTCCCCACTAGAGGGGCTTCGGCCTAGCTCCCTGCCTAGGCTGGTCCCAGGGCCTTCAGAACCTAGACTAGGGTTTGAGGCCCTCTCACTTCTACAGGGAGCTGCTTGGGAACCAGCTCATTTCCTTCTGGGGAGTGGAGGCAGAGCAAATACTCTCAGATGTATTTTGTTTCTGCTTCTTCCCGCTGGGGTGTGGACAACTGGTGTGAAATTACAACCGAGAAGGCCCCCACCCTCGGGCAAAGAAGCCTGGGGCCACACCCTGGAGAGGACATAAAAATCATTCTGCAAGGCCTGTTTCTCCATTTCTGTTCCCTTTGGAAAGTGGGTTTGTAAATCTGTAACTTGGGATTTGGGGTGTAGATCATCTAGCACTTGCCTGGCAAGCATGAGGCTTCGATCCCTAGCATCACAAAAATAAAATGAGTAAACAAATGAATAAATCTGGATCTTTCCGCCCACACTCTTTGGATGTTCATTCTGGAAGGTGTAATAATAATCACAATAACAGCAGTGTCACTTCCCTCAGAGACTCTTCCATGATAAGTACTAGAGACACCTTTTCTCATTGATCAGACCTCCTGGGAGGTCTAATGTTGACATTTTTTTTTTTTAATTTTAGTGGTACATTTTATTTTATTTTATTTTATTTTATTTTTGGTACTGAGGATTGAACTCAGGGCCTTGTGCTTGCTAGGCAAGCACTCTACCACTTGAGCTAAATCCCCTGCATTTTAGTGATACATTTTAGATATACATAATAACATTCATCATAGGGAGTTCGTACCTGTGCATGATAGAGGTCTAATGTTAATGTTAATCTGTAGATAAGGAAACAAAGTCAGAGGTTGCTCCCAGTCCCTGCTCTTAACCATGACTATTGATTTTCTTCCTATCCATGCTCTGCAGCTCTGTGACCTTGGGCATCTGACTATCCCTTCCAGCCTCTGTCGCCTTACCTGTAAAACAGGGATAACAACAATGTTTCCTAGGGTTCCTGTGACGATTAAGCGACATAATGCCAATACTGCAGAAATGGAAGTCTCTATTACCATCATTACTCCTGTTTTGTACCGTTATGAATATCCCGACATGTTACTCTAACTAGTGAACCCCAAGATGCTAAGAAACCACAGAATAAAATTTACCTGGGACAGTCCTGCCACAGCAGGAGTTCCTGAAGTGGGGACATGGATTTCACAAACAGGGACTGAGTCACATGTCTATCCCAGCTTAACTGCAGTTATCTGCCACATCTCTGTCCTCGCCTACCCAGTACCATACCTGCCAGTAGCCACAGGTGACTGCTAAGCACCTGAAATGTGGCTGATCTGAACTGACATTGGCTGTGAGCATAAAATACATTTCCGATTTGAAGACAGTACCAAAAAAGTAAAAATTCTGCATAAAAATGCTTAAAAGTATAAACCGTATGTTGAAATGATGATATTTTGGATACATTGGGTGGAATGACAAACTTGTTCTGGTTTGCCAGGGACTTTTCTGGTCTTAAAGGCCTGCATCCCAAGAAATGCCTTAGTCTTGGACAAAGCACAACTATTGGTCACTCTAATATTAAATTAAATCTATTACTATAATTAATTTAACCTGTTTCATTTTACTTTTTTTTAAACAAGGTGTTGCTTATGTAGTTCAGGCTGGCCTTGAACTCACTATGTAGCCCAGGATGGCCTCAAACTTGCAGCAATCTTCTTGCTTCAGCTTCCCAGGGGCTGAGATTATAGGAGTGTGCCAACGTGTCTGGATCATTTCACTTTTTTGGGCGGGGGGTGCTGGGGATTGAACTCAGGGCCTTGCCTTGTGCTTGCTAGGCAAGCTGTCTGCGGCTTGAGCTGAATCCCCAAACTCCTCATTTCACTTTTTAAGTGACACTTAAAGGGGAACCTTAGCACATTAGCAGCTGGTGATCCAGCCGGGCTGATCATACACTCTTCTCACCTGGCAAGGAGGTGGTTCCCGAGGGAGCGGGACACTGGCTGATAAAGTTTGATGGATGAGTTTGGGTGGAGGAAAGTAAGAGGAACTGAGAGCCCTAGGCCTGGGGGAGGACCATTCAAACAGTTCCAGAGTCCCTACTGTGGACCAGCACCAGGAAACATGCTCTTTCCCCTAGGCTGCTGCAGTCACTTCCAGCAGCGAGGCAATCTGTATGCAAAAGATAGAATGGTTGGACTGAACCCACAATCACAGGCCTCCCCTGGGCAACCCCAGGGCTGGAAGCCCCTGCCCTCTATCCTGCCCAACCCCTCTCTCTCAGGGATCCTGCCTGCCCTGACCCCCCCACAGGCCTGGGTTTAGAGGCCCTCTTCTGTTCCACGGCACCCTCTTTTTTAGACTGCTTCCAATTCTGATTGTGCTGGGTAGTCTGACCAAGGTACTTAGCCTCTCAGCTAACTCTTGTCACATGGGGCTCAGGACAAGGAAAGTGCTTAGCACAGTGTTTGGCACGAGCACACAGAAGGTGTGCATAAATGCTAGCTATTCCTCATAAGACTTTTTTTGTTTATTTATTTCTTTCTTTTTTGGGTGCTGGGGATTGAACTCAGGACCTTGTGCTTGCTAGGTAAGCGCTTCACCACTGAGCTAAATCTTCAACCCCCCCTTTTGTTGTTTTTTCTTCAAGACAGGGTCTCAGGTAGTTCAGGCTGTCCTTGAACTCACTATGTAGCCCACGCCAGCCTCAAACTCAAAGCGATTCTCCTGCTTCAGCCTCCTGGATGCTGGCATTACACATATGCACCACCACACCCAGCATATTTCTCATAATTATTCAGGCTTTAAATAGCACAGACCTGGCTTAGGTCTCCACTGTATCCTATCACCTAGCACCGAACCTGGATGATAGCCCCTAAAATGTTCACATCCTAATTCCCAGGACCTATGAATGTTACCTTACACGATAAGGGGGTATTAAGGTTGCAAACAGCATTAAGGTTGGTAATCAGGGCTGGGGATTTAGCTCAATGATTAGAGTGCTTGCCAAGGAAACACAAGGCCCTGAGTTCGATCCCCAGTACCAAAAAACAAAAACAAAAACAAAAAACCCTTAAAATAGGGAGATCAATCTGGACTAACCCACTGGTTCAATGTAATCAAAAGGGTCAGTAAAAGTTATAGGAAGATGTGACTATGGGGAACCAGAGATGACAGTGCAAGAAAGCCTCTGCCCAACTCTATGATGACGAATGACTGGATCATAGCCCAAGGCATGATGGCTGCTTCTACAAGCTGGAAAAAACAGAACAGATTTGTCCCCAGACACTCTAGAAAGGAATGTATCCTGCCAAAGCCTTGATTTTAGCTTAGTGAGACCCATGTAGGACACCTATGGAACTATAAGATAAGAAAGTTTTATTTTATTTATCTATTTATTTTGGTTTTTTTTTGAGATAGGGTCTTGTTATGTAGGTCAGGCTGGCCTTGAACTCATTGCGTAGCCCAGGCTGGCCTCCTGAGTGCTGGGATTACAGATGTGTGCCATCACGCCTGGCTTTTTTTTTTTTTTTTTTTGAAATTTGTATTTTTAAAAGACACTAGGTCCCCAGCACCCCCCCCCCCAAAGAAAAAAGAAAGAAAAGACACTAGGGTTTATCTGGGCATGGTGGTGCCTATCTGTAATCTAGCACTCTGGGGCAGGAGGATGGCAAGCTTGAAACCAGCCTGGGCGATTTAGCGATTTAGCAAGAACTTGTCTGAAAATAAAATAAAATAAGGAATGAGGATGTAACTCAGCATGAAAGTCCTGGGTTCAATCCCTAGTGCCCCCCTCCCTTCCCCCAAAAGATATGGCCTTGATAATTTGTTTATATCAGCAATAAGCAACTAATAGCAAACACTGTTATTATTATTGTTAGGCACAGGAGATTGAACCCAGGGTTTTCTCACTGAACTACATCACTCCTTATTTTCTTTTATTTTTTTAAATTTTGAGACACAGTCTCACTAAGCTGCTAAATTGCCCAAGCTGGGAGAGAACTTGGGATCCTCCTGCCTACAGCCGGGACTACAGGTCTGCGCCACCACGCCCGGCTCATTGCTCATTTTTATTATTCCCACTGAACTCTGTGATAACGCAACATCAGGCTCGGCACGCCCCGGCGTCAGAGAGTAAATCTGTCTTACCTGCCATTGCTTCGCCGGCTGAGAAGAGTGCCTGGCACACAGCAAGAGCTGAACAAATGCCCTTGCTGATCCCACAGGGGGATGACGAATCCTTCCCCACGTGCTGCGCTCCTCCCCAGGTCACAGTCCCTGTCGCCTCCTCGAGTCTCCTCGCTCTGGGGCTGGCCGGGGGACTTTCTCCTTAAAGAGCCGGACATCCTGCAGGGGTCTTGGGAACAGAGTGCGGGTCCCGGGAAGCCTTGCAGGCGGTAGGGGCGCAGTGCCCGCTTCCGGCGGCAGGGGGCGAGCGTGGCCCAGAACCTTCTACGGCAGAGTAGCAACAGGGCGGTGCTTAGGGGGCGGTGCCGCTCAGCGCGCAGGCGCGGGGCCAGCCGCTTCGCGCGCCCGGGGGCGGGTGACCGCAGAGCAGCTCCGGCCGCGGCTACGGCAGCAGCGTGTTCTAACCCCGCTCCAGCTCCGCTTCTGTTGTCACTCCCCCAGCCCGTGGGCCTCCCGACGCCAGTCCCCGGCAGCTCGTCACGCTTTGCGCTCTCCCCGCCGCCAGGATGCCGGTGACCGAGAAGGATTTGGCGGAGGACGCGCCGTGGAAGAAGATCCAGCAGAACACCTTCACACGCTGGTGCAACGAACACCTCAAGTGCGTGAACAAACGCATCGGGAATCTGCAGACCGACCTGAGCGACGGGCTGCGGCTCATCGCGCTCCTCGAGGTGCTCAGCCAGAAGCACATGTACCGCAAGTACCACCAGCGGCCCACCTTCCGCCAGATGCAGCTAGAGAACGTGTCCGTGGCGCTCGAGTTCCTGGACCGGGAGAGCATCAAGCTCGTGTCCATCGGTGAGTGCTCGGGCCGGGCCGGCGCCAGGAGGTACCCCGTCCGGCACCCGCGCGCGCCCCTGCGGAAGGCGGGGTCACCACAGTGCGCCCCCAGAGCACCCCTGCGCCCCTCCCGCTGGGTGTGGGCACCCGGGCGAGGGGCAGCGGTCTACGGGGAGGAGGACGTGGGGAGCCAGGCCCCTGCCCGGTGCCATCGTGGGGCGGGGACCTGGCGCGATCGTTCTTCGCGGTGCGCCCCACCGCGCGCCAGGTTGTGCGCCTGGAGGCTGGCTGTGGGTGGAGGGCTGGGGTTGGGACCGCAGGTGAAGATGTGGGGTTTTGTTGAACTTGGGGCGCCGGTGTCGGAGCCGGAGGACTGGAAACCCGCGCCCGCCGTCCCAGGAACGGGGTCCTAGATTCGGATGCTCCCCGGAGCGCTCGCCTTCTGCTCCCTGGCCGGTGCGCTCTGCGGCCACCCAGTGGGCGTTGGCTCAGAGGCCTGGCGGGAAGACCTGGAGAGGGACCGTTCTCTGCGTTTGGTCCCTCCCCACCTAGGCAGAGACGGGGACCTGATACTGTCCCCCGCCGTCCCCCGAATGGGTGTGCACCTGGAGGTTGGTGAGGGAGCCGCAGGGGTGTGTCCTTCTCGTTCCTTCTGCTCCCACCTCGGCGCTCACCAGTTCCCTCAGGTTGAGATAATTTAGAGATGGTAGTGATAATAGTAATTGCTGTCTTTTCGGACATTTTTTGCGGTAAGGAGGATTGAACCTAGGGCCTCGGTCCTGCTAGGCCAGCGCTGTACTGCTGCAGAACACCCCCAGACCACTTTTAAATTTTAAGAGAGGTTCTGGACAAGTTGCTCAGGCTGGCCTCGAAGTTACCATCCTCCTGTCTCAGCTTCCAAAATACCTAGGACTAACCCTGTGAGCCACCACATTTTGGTGGTAATTGCTATCTTCTAGAGTGCCAACCGGCGCCTGCTGTGTGTCCACAGGCTTGTGAGTCCTTGTACATCCCAGAAGCTGAGGTGCTCTTAGACCATTTTACAGATTAGGGTGTCCAGAGGGTTAAGTGACTTGCCCAAGGTCGCATAAATAGGGTGCAGAATTGAAGGAAGTGGGTGACAATTAGAGAGGCGGCTTTGTTTTCCTTCCCCTCACGAGGGTCTTCCGGAGAGAGGGAGGGAGCTGGTGTCTGGGTTCCCCTCCTGCTGGACTGGGGAGCTAGAGTGAGGATGAGGCCCCCTTATGGTCCAGGGTAGTTGGTGGCTCACAGAGGGGTCACAGGGCTGCCTAGGATGTGAGTTGTGCCAGCAGCAGCAGGGAGTTTGTAGTGTATGTGTGTGCGTTCAGGCATGTGTGCATATGCCCTGTGTATAGTGTGTAAAAAGTTTGTGTAGGTGTGCAGAGTATGAACACAGAATGTGTGTATGCTTACACTGTGTGTGTTTTGCTAGAGAGGGAGTGTCCTGGGTCTGGGGTCTCTTCCTGAGGAAACAAGGCCATTATAATGATTGCAGTGACTGAAAGAAAGGGAGGTAGGTGTGGTGGTTGGCACTTTCTCCAGTAGGAAAGGGGTTCCCTCTAGGCTGAGCCTCCACCCACCCCACCCTGGCCTCCACCACACCTGTCCTGGCTGGTGGAGCTGCTTCTTACTTCCTAGGCCCAGCAGCTCCTCTGCAGCTGGTCTCACACAGGCCTGCCCTCCCCAGCATGGAGGCTGCTGGGGGTGGGTGCTGTTGGCTTCTTTGGGGGCCCTCTCCTATACTGGGGAGCAAGAACCTCAGAATTCTGGAATTCTTTCCTTTTCAGAAACCAGCCTTTCCTTTGAGGAATTTCAAGGCCTGGCTGAGCTTGACTTGGATCCCTTCTTCTTTGTTTTAAAAATGTGTATTTATTTAATTAACTGCACAAAGAAACTTAAAGTAAGCCAGGAGTATCCAAACAAGACATAAAATCTCTCATGGGGGAAAAAAAAAAAGAAAGGAAACCACAGCACCAGAAAATCCTGGACTGCCTGATTTACCAGCTGTTTACACAGGCAGCATCTGCTTCCAGCATGGCTCCACATTAGTGCTGAGCTGGTGGGTCCTATTCTAGACTTTGTCAGGTCCCGTACATGTTTAAACTCATCCTTAAGATTTTCTTTCTTTCTTTTTTCTTTCATGGTGTGAACATTGAAGCCAGGGAGCTTTTCCCATTGAGCTGCATCCCCAGCCCTTTTTACTTTAAAAAAATTTTTTTTAGGGAGATGAGGAGAGTTGTCTCTGCAGTTGTTGAATTGCCCAGGCTGGCTTTGAATCTACGATCTGATCCTCCTGATCCTCCTGCCTCGGCCTCCCTCTTGAGTAGCTGGGTTTGGAGGAAGTAGCTGGGATTATTCCTTCATTCCTGAACACTCCCAGGCCTCAGGCCTGCATTGTCCCGACATTCTAGGCTTAGTTCCTCTTCCTCTGATGAGGGCTTCAAGGCTGTAGCAGCTTCTTTCTGTAGATGGCTTTCCATCACAAATTACATTGTTTTCTTTTTCTTTTTTAAAAAGTTTTATTTGAGATGGGGTCTTACTATAGAGGATATGTATTGTTCAGGCTGGCCTTGAACACACTGTGTAGTCCAGACTGGCCTCAAACTCGAAGCAATCCTCCTACCTCAGTCAGTCTTGGAGTGCTGGGATTGGAGAAATGCACCACCATGCCTGCCTTTATTTTTCATTTTAAATTATTTTTTTGATCATATTTCCTTAAGTGGCATTCTTAGGTCAAAGAGTGTGACCACATTTATGACTCCTGCTTAGTTGCTCTCCAGAAAGATCTCAGAGAAAGCAGGTTTTCCAGGCTCTGGAGACCGGAGGGTGTCTAGCCAGGTGCCAGGACTGGTCTGTACCTGTGGCTGTTGTGGGTAATGGCCCTACCAGAAAGGAAGAAACAGACAAAAAGAAGTCCTATCCAAGTTGGATTTTAGTTTTCTTCTTCACTGCTTATGTTTTATTGCCTTGTTCTGACAAGGACATGAGTTCTATTTGGGGACACTTACTAAGTGTGTTCTGTTGATTGTCTGCATTGAATATTCAAGATACTCATGGACAGTAATTACTGTCCTTCTAATAATGATCAAGAGGGTGACCCCGCTGGCAAGTACTATGAATGGTGACCGGAACACAGGTCTACCAAGCTGATGAATTTGCACCTTTCCTTCCAGTGTGGGAGATGAGTAAATCTAGCCCCCCTCCCCCATCAGAGGCCCCTGTAGCAGTAGGTTTTGCCAGTCTGGGTGTCGGGTAACACCTGTGTACCTGCACTTTGAACCTCTAGCCTTGGACAAATGGGTGTCAGGGCCTTGGATGGGGGACAAGGACAAATTCCCTGGCCCTGCTGAGGGGCCCAGGGGTTAAGTGACCTGCCCGGCCGGGTAGGTGGGTAGAGCCAGCTTGCTGCTGTTTGGGTTGAATCTGTTGAGGAATGGCTGCTCTGGTCTGTCTTCCCTGGTGCCTTTCTGTTTTTGAGATTTCCTGCTATCCAGTGGATCATGTTTTACTCCACAATGCGGGGGGGAGGGCATTATTGAATGAATACTGGGTTTTATGTGCTTTGGATAACTCCCAACAGTGTACATTGTGGGAACCATTAGAATCATGTAGGTGCGCCCAACCCTGAGACTAGAGGTGGTGCCGTGGCTGCCAGAGATGGTGGTGTTTCTGCCATCCCAGAGCCCCGACTGCCTGCTCCTTGTGGTTCATTGGAAGGTGGACCCACTCTAGGCTCTGTCCCAAAGTTAAAAATGTTCTTTAGATTCTTGTTATGTCCTGAGCAGTTCATAGTGAGGCCTCAGCATATTTAGTTCTAGTTGTTTGCCAGGAGCTGGCAGTTTTATTTACTTGTTTTTCCAAAAAGCTTTTTGACACCAGGCAGCCCAACCAATTTGGAGAAAAAGGGGTCTCTCAGTCTGAGAATGAGTTAGAGGTGGCCCAGAAGTTTGGGTAGTGTGTTGTGGTTTGGTCCTGCAGAGAAAGGAATGCCTTCCTCTTCCGAAGATGCAGCCTAACCCTAATATTTACTTACCTTACTTGCACCAGGCCAGCCAGGAGCAGGCGAGGGTGTGTGCCCAAGACTTCCGGTCCCTGGGTGGCTTCCAGGGTGGTGGGTGTCTGCTCCACATGGGCCCTTTCCCTTCCTCTCCCTTTTGTCCCTTTGCCTCCAAACCAATGTAAAAACAGCCCTGAGTTCTGCTCTCTCCTGAGCTGCTTAACAAATGCCAGTGTGTCTCCCAGGCAGTGTAGTCCAGATCCAGAGAGTGCTTAAGTAGCTAAGCCTCTTGGTTTGTCAGAATCATCAAATTCTGGGCCCTATATAAGGTAGCTTGTGTAGAGATAGGGGCTAATTCCGCTTGAGACAAAGTAGCTATTAAAGAAACTTCTGTGCCTTGGTTTTCTTGTGGCTAAAATAGAGATAACTACCTCCTTAAAAATTGTTAAAAAGATTTAAAAAGTTACTGTTTTAAAAAAAAGTTACTGTTTTAAAAAGTTCTTGGAACTGTTCAGGGCACACAGTAAGTGCTGTGGGAGTGCTTGTTAACTAAATAAGGTACTGTCCCCTAATAAAAGTCATGCTGGAGGGGTTTGTGTACGCAAAACACACTTAAAATCAGTGCTGCTCTGGGGAGACCAGCTTGGTTGGCTAGTGTCATCCTACTTGCTAACATAAAGTTAGGGACTCCTGGAGGGTATTCCCCCCACCTCCTTGGAAGGGGATGACCCCTGGTATATTATGGTTGCCTCGAGGGCCCATTCTCACCAACTTTGTTTCTGAGCTGGAAGGCCGCTGCTGAAGCGCTGGTCATTCCAACCTCCCACCCGGTTTAGGAATCCCTGGGCCAAATCACTTCCAGATGGCAGCTAGGCCTCTGTGGAGCTCCTCCAGCAAGGGGGGGAGCCAGCGTGCCAGTCAGCAGTTGCCTTCATTCTTGGAGACTTGGTGGCAAGGAGGGCTCTGCTTTAGAGCCAAGTTAGGTCTCCAGGCACTCCCACCCCTGGGCCTGTTCTACGCTGTGAGGTGGGCATCCTGGATTAGGCTGCCAGGTTAGTTGAGGGTGACTGCCCTGCTCTTTGGGCAGCAGATGCTCAGAACCAGGGGCTTTTAGGCCCTGCGTCCAGGGGCTCAAAAGCCAGGGTTCTAGTCATCCTCCTTTCTTTATGATCAGCACATACCCGGTGCTACTAGATACAGCTCAATGCTTCAGGACATGGCCTGGAAGCTACACTGCCTGGATTCTGAGCTCCTTCCTGTGCCCAGCAGCTGTGCAACACTGGCCCGCCACCCTGACATTTCTGAGCTTGGTTCCTCTTAGAGGTGCTGAGAGCATTGTATTTGATTAAGTTAAGTTACAGCACAAGGCTGACATTATCACTGTTGATCATTTTGTGCTGTAACCCAAGTCTAGGACTTTGTCTCATCTTCCATCTATTGTCTGGCTGGTCCAGATGTTTTTGGACTTTTATTGCTGTCATCTTATCTGGTGTATTAGCTGTTTCCCCTGGCTGGAACCGCTGATGAAGATGCTTCCCAAGATCCCTTTTCTTCATCCTTTCCTCATTTAACAAGTATATGAAAGACCAACTTTGAACCAACCTTGATTGTAGGTGCTAGGGCCACAGCAATAATGAGAGTCACACCTGCTGTTCAGTGTGGCAAGAAGAGACACCAGAATTATCTAGAAAGAGATCTTAGACTTTCAGGCGTGCATGCATCACCTGGGACATTGTCGAAATGCAGAGCTGGAGTGAAGACTGAGAGCCCACATTTTCAGCACCTCCCAGGTGCTGCAGGCTCTGGGGTGCTGTGCCTCGCATGGATCTGGAAGCCAACTCTCTCCAGGAGCACCTTCCCCCAGGCTGGAGTGTGCAGTCTGGAAGGCCCCCTGGAGGAAGGGGCTTTTCACCTGAGGCCCAAACATTGGCTAGAATTATGTAAATGTGTAGTCAAGTAAGCACAGAAGAGTGCTTTGGGTTGGAGGTCATACAACTTGGGTGAGAGGTAGATACGCAGGCAGGTCCATGAAGGGCTTCTAAGCAAAAGGACACCAGCTTGTGTTTTCCTTGAGCAACCTTGGGGTGTGTTACGGCTTGTATCTAGATGTCCCCCCAAGCCTCATGAGGTCATAGGCGGGGGGAGTTTCAAAGGTGGCTGCATCTAGGTGTGCAGTATGGGGTTAAGGGTGGTACCACCCAAAGGCCGGCAGCCTGGATGGAATATAAAGGAACAGAAAGGAGCTGCTTTACTACTTCCCTGCTTCACTGCCTTCTGTCTGCCCCGCTTTGGCGCGGACTGTTTCTCCTCTGCGATGCCCTCTGCCAGGCTGCGCTGCCTTGGAGCCAGCCGACTATGGATTGAAACCTCTATAAACTGTGAGCCAAAATAAACCTTTCCTCCTTTAACTTGTGGGTGTCAGGTATTTTGTCTCAGCAGTGAGAAAAGTAACAAAGACAGGGTGGGAGTGGTGAACCTGGTTGAAGTGGGTCATCTAATTTGAGGTCTCTAAACTCTTGCTCATTCCCGTCAGTGAGAAGTTTGGAATGTTCCCTTTTTCTTCTTCCTATTCCTTTTCTTCTTCTTTCTTTCTCCTCTTCCTCCTCTTTTTTTTTTTTTTTTTAATTAAACAAGACAGGGCAGGTTCTTGTTATGTAGTTTGTAGTTCAGGCTGGCCTTGAACTCACTAGGTAGCCCAAGCTCCTGCCTTAGCCTCCGAAGTGCTGGGTGTACAGCCACATACCACCATGCTTGGCATGTTCCTTTCTCATTTGGTGTATTTATAAGCTATATATGTATACCATTATCAGTCTATATATTAAGTATTGTAAAACTTAGTTTCTTTTTATATAAGAAATCTAAATAGAAAACCTGATTTTTCCTGGTTGTAAGGTATTATTTTATGTGCCTTATAGTGTCCCCGATGGCCTGTGTTCTACATTGTTATTATTTTTTTTTTTTTTCTTTTTGTGCTGCTGGGGATCAAACTCATGGCCTTGTACATGCTGGGCAAGTGTGCTACTACTGGGCTACATCCCCACACATTAGTGCCCCTCGTATATTAGTAGTTTGCATTTAGTTTTCATCTTTGATTATCCTGAGGAGCGGGAGCTATAGTTATGATCCCTCTCCCCAATAAAAAGTTGAATCGATCAAATCCAGTGGAATGAGCCATTTCAGTCCAACTGGGTGGGTGCTGTTTCTTGCTTTTATAATGATTACAGTTGCCTTTCATGACAATCTACTAGAAACCATCTTACATTACTCTTGTAAAACTAGTTACTCATTAAAATGTGCCCAGTGATCACAAAGTGAGCTCAGGTGATTGTATAATAAACAACAGCACTTTCTCTTTCAGGGACTTTGAAGTAGTCTTGGGTTTTTTAGGTGTCTCGCTTGCTTTTCATGGGAGACAGTCCATGTGGTAGGAAGAAAGCTACTTGGGAAAGATGATGAAAGTAGGCGGTTCTCCTTACACTTGAGGTGATTAAATAGTCGGTGACAATCTATGACAGTGGCTGTGCTTGGTATCAAGGACAGAACTTCCAGTTCTTTAATCAGGCCTGCTTAGTACCATGGTTTGGGGAGGGTAAGAAAAATGCTGAGCTATGTATGAAGCTGTCTTCTAGGAGCCTTGTCGCACTTTTTATAAATGTTCATTTGAGAAATTGTAGATGAATATCATAATTCTTCTGCAAACCGGTTATAAAAACTGGGGTTTTTACTTATGCCCATAGTCTGATGACAAAATTGAGCGAAGAACAGTTGCCATCACTCCGTCTGTTTTCAGCCTGTCCGCTGTGCAGTAGATTGAGTATATTGTCCTCGGGCAGGCTTTTAATACCGTCTAAGCAAGGTGATAGTTTGGCTTTTCACTTAGTTCATATTGACAATAATCCTGAAGTATTTTGATAGAGCATCTGGCTTCCTCGCATTCTCCATCAGAAGCGGGTCTCTGGGGCCGGGGATTTAGCTCAGTGGTTAGAGTGCTTGCCTTGTAAGCATGAGGCCCTGAGTTCGATTCCTGGTACAAAAAAAAAAAAAAGAAGTGGATATCCTAAGCAGCACAGGTAGAAAGTTTGGCACGGAGGGCACTTGTCCTCTGCCTGTTCCTTGGCTGTTCTTGGTACTGATAATGCACACTGATGCTCCTGCTTGTGTGCTGGGTGGTGAGGTGTGCACACTCCGCCTCTGATAGGATACCTAGTAATTCTGCCTGCTTCCGGTCTGCTAAGCGCTGTCCTGAGCACCTGACTTTTTGTGGGGAGGAGGTCTGTTTCCTGAGACAGGGTCTTGCTAGGGTCCAGGCTGGCCCTGAACTCACTACGTAATCCGAGTTAGCCTCAAACTCTCAGTCCTCCTTTCTTACTCTCCTGAGTGCTGGGATTACAAGTGTGCACCATCATGCCTGACATGAATACCTTACTTTTACTATTTTTTTGTTTTTTTTCAGTTCTGAGGATTGAACCCAGGGAGCACTGAGCTATATCCCCAGTCCTTTTTACAACTTTTGTTTGAGACTGGAGTAGGGGGAGTGGGGTGTCTCACTAAGTTGTCCAGTTCAGTCTTGTGCTCCTCCTGCCTCAGCCTCCAAAGTACCTTGAATTACAGGTGTGTGCCCAGCTAGATTTTTTTTTCATTTTCCTTTCTTTTTTCAGTACTGGGGATTGAAACCAGAGGCCTTTTACTGAGCTACATTTCCAGCCCATTTTTCTTTCTTATCTTGAGGCAATGTCTCGCTAAATCACTAAATTGCCCAGCTTGGATTTGAATTTGGAATCCTCTTGCCTCAGCCTTCTGGAGTGCTGGTAGTACAGGTTTTTACTGCTGTGCCTGGCTGCCCAGATACCTTTATTTAGTGGCACTGGAGATTGAACCCAGGGCCTTTGCACTGAGTTACATCCTCAGCCCTTCTTTATTTTTTATTTTGAGACAGGGTCTCGCTGGGCTTGAACCTGTGATTCTCTGGCCTCAGTTTCCCAGTGCTGGGATTACAAGGTTGCACTACCCTGCCCAGTTTGCCCAGCTGCTTTTATTATTTGTGATCCTCAGTATGGACCCTGCAAAGCTAGTGACTTTATGTCTTCCTTTTTACAGATGAAAAACCCAGGCTCAAACTTGCCTCATTCTGTGGGCTAGGCACAATGCTTGTCTGTGTGATGTAAAGTATTTTCGTGTCAGTCACATTCAGTACTTTGTATGGTAAAGTAAACCTACTGGAGTGAGAATATGTGGGAGAGACTTTTTTATTGCTTCAGGTTTTTTTTTTGGACAGGGTCCCACTATGTAGCATACTGGCCTTGACCTCACTGTGTAGCCCAGGCTGGCCTAGAAACTCATGGAGGTCCTCCCACCTCAGCCTTCTGAGTGCTGGGATTACAGGTGTGGCCACCATGCCCAGCTCAACTGCTTCAGTTTTGTTTGGTTTGCTTCTTCTGTTTTGCTCCAGATTTTCTCATTTGGGCTTGATTCATGTGACACTGAAATATCCTACAAATCAAAACTTCCTTGGGCCCATTTGCCTTACTTGTTCCAACACCAAGGATCTGTTTGGGGCTACACACACACACACACACACACACACACACTTGCTTAATGGAGACATTTCTCCATTTATTTCTCAGCCTTTGTTTGGCTCCTGGAGGCAGTAGTGTCACCGCAGGTCTGGACAGTTAGGGACCAGCTAGAAGTTTGCTTTGCTTTGTGAGGCCTGGAAGCCAGAGATGAGGAAGGAGCGGCTTGGAATTCCTCCCGCCGTCCTGCATCCTGGTGGTGGGGGAGCTCCCAGTGCATACCTCAGGGCAGGTGTGTGTGTGCAGAGGGGTTGCCGAGAGCCACCTATGCCAGGAAATCCTTAGTGACAGTGGACACTGGCTAAGCTACGCTCTTTCAGAAATGACCTCGCCTACATCCCTTCCTTCTGTTGGCTTTAAACATTAACCAGCGGGAAGGCGTGCTGGGCTGTGCTTGCTGGGGAGCTGTGGCCGCCTTTCTTTCCTGGCCTGGCAGCCAGCCCTCGTCAGTCTGGTGGCCCCGGCCCAGCGGGCAGCCTGCTTGCCGTCCACTGTCTTCTGGCAGCCGCATGGGCAAGCCTGTTGTGCGCTCCAGAGCTGAGCTTGTGCCCCGGGCTTCTCCCGAGAGAGCAGCTGCTCTGTCGCCCATTCAGCCCGCCTCCCCAGCAGTTCAGGGTTGGCCTGTTGAAAGGTCTGGGCGTTAACACAACACTCCTGTTCTCCCTCTCTGAAGGCTCTTTATGCTGGCATGAATTCCTTTTCTCATGGAGATCTGAAAGCTCTTTTGACTAAATGGGTCACCTTTCTGGGTATTTTTATAAGGCCAGTTTTGCCATGCCAGACAACTTTTCTGGAATTTCCTTTCAGATATAAAGGCAGCCAATGAGGTTGGAATCATGTGGAACACTGGGTGGAATTTTGGCATTCACACTATGTAGGGAAACGGGTGTGGATTTGTGGAGGGACTGTGTAAATGTGTTGTGGCACATAAGTTCAGATTCTAAGATGAAAAATGCAAGCAGCAGTCAGTTTTCCTTGGGCAGATGGAAGGGTGTTCCTTTCTGCCTTGTGTCCAGTGTGACTGAGGGAGAGGCAAGCCTCTCATGAAGGCTGGGGCAGGTTTCTGGGGTTAATTTCAGATTCTCTGCATCTGTCCCTTGTCTCCTTCCCGCCCAGAACAGTCCAGTTCTTCACATGCTAGTACTGTTTGTCTTGTGAATCACGCTGACTTCCCCGGACCTCTGTGAAGGGACTTATCTGATGCCTGGGCTTCTTGCTCAAGAACAAAGTGACTGTCCCTTTTGTGGTAAAGTAGCCAGAGGCTGAGTGGGAGGTTGGGGAGTGGACCCTTCCCCCCAGGTACATAAGGGGCTGAGGCCCTGAAAGGCCAGCGTGACTTGGCAGTTCTGTTAATTGAATGGAGTCCTCAGAGGAGGCAGAGGTGTGGCCGGGAGCCTAGCGATCTGCTGCCTATGGGACAGGAGCCTTTTAACAAACTGGCCACCTGCCGGCAGAACCAGGAGCCTTCTGAAGGGAGGAGCATGGTGGATCTTGGTGGAATGCACCTTTGTGGTGACTTGTCATATTTCTTATCTCCACTGCAGGATGCCATGCTGGTACTAGGGGTGGCTTTCTATACAGGGAACAACCAGCAGTCGCATTCCACTTCCTGCAGGCATTTAGCTTCTCCCAAATGGTCTCTGTCTGTCTCCTTTGCTTGGCCCTTGTGAGTTGGAGACCAGACTCCTGCCTGGGCACCCACTCCCCTCTAGACTTGTGTCCTGGCCTGCCTGGCCCACTCTGTATGAATTGTGGCTGCTCCAGGGGCAGTGGCAGTGTCAGGCCCCTTTCTGTGGCTCTAAGGCCTGGCACTTAGTAGGAATTTAATAAATAACACTGAATAAATAATAGTATAATGGGTTGAGCAATATGTCCAGTACAGTGGACTTGTTTGTAATATGTTTATTTTCAGACAATGTGAAAGAGTGGTTCTTTGCACCCAGCAGTAAAGCGGGAATAATGTGTCGAGCAAGCCAGACTGGGGTTCTGGTAGAACACCTCGCTTTTGAAACTTCAGTGCTGAATTTAAAGAACCTAGCACTTCATGTTTGTCCTCTGAACATCTTGTTTGTTTCCATTATTAAAGAACAAGACCTTTTCCAAATGAAGCTCAGAAAGTGAACTTAATAGGAAGCCACTGAGAGTCACAATAATCATAATAACAGTTTCATAGAGAAAGTGAATATATGTTGAGCATCTATCAAGTACCAGAAATTGCTAAGTGCTTCTTCACGAAGTTAAAGGAAACTTCACTGCAACTCTGAGATGTAGTTGTTGGTGTAATTCCATCAGCCGGGTGAGGAAACTGAGGCATACTCACAGTGGCCAATGAGTTACTCTAACCTTCTAACATTTTAATCTTCCTGCCCTACTGGAAGTAGGATTTTAAGTCCATTAGGGACACTTTTCAAATACTTTCAAACTGCTGAGCAACAAAAACTAAATGAGTTTCCTTACGACTTTAGAACTGTCAGAGTAAGATGTCTTTGAAATTCATTTCTGATGCCTTTTTTTGGTCACTTGGTCTTTTTGTTTGGTCATTAAAAGCTTCTATTTGTAGTTTTTAGTTTGCAAAAAAAAAAAATTGGAAGGACAAGCATTTAAGCATTTAAAGAAACAATACCTTACCTGTGAAGAATTTCAATGATCTTTTTCTGCCTTCAGGGAGTTTCTCTTAAAGCTGTCTTTTGACTGGAATGGGGAAGAGAGAAATGCATTTTTCAGGAAAACAGATGAGACTATAAGCCAGGCATGGTGGTGCATGCCTGTAAATCCCAGTGTTCTGGGAGGCTGAGTCAGGAAGATCGAAAGTTCAAGCACAGCCTGGGCAATTTAGTAAGTCTCTGTCTCAAAATATGAAAAGGGTCGAGAATGTGTAATAGCTCAGTGCCCAGGTCCTGGGTTCAATTCCCATTACCACATTAAACAAACAAACAAAAAACATAGGAGACTGTGAAACGGAAATGTCTTGTGAAATTTGGTCAAACTGCTGATTGTTAACAAGAGTCACCCTTGGGTTACTGCTGAGCTTCGGCCAGCTTTAAAATTGGAGGTCTTGTTTGAGTCTCATCGTAGCCTGGAAATCTCCCTTGGTCCAGGAATGTGTTCTGGTCAACCATGGAGCAGGAGCACTCCAGCCACTTTGTCTCTTAAAGGTTTTCAGGACCAACTTTTATTGGGACTGCCAGGGTCTGTTAATAACAGTTACTATGTTTGGTAACAGTTGTGACCTTGTCTCACGACTAGCCCAGCACGGAAACTCATTGAGTTTTCAGTTGCGCCACAGCTTAGAAGTATTTGAAAAGTGTCCCTAACAGAGTATAGTTGGGTCTGCCTGGGCGCTTTGAGAAGCCTGAGACTTGTGTGCAGCCCTGAGGTTTTCATGTTGTTAGTCTTTAGAGGCACTGTTTGCTCAGGAGCCCTCAGGACATCAGCTCCATGGAGTCATCCTGTCTCAGCCTTGTTTGTGGGACATAGATTGAGCCACTTCCTGAGTGTTTGGGAGTTTGGGTCAGGTAGACCTTGCCACTTCCTGGCATCCTTGGAGCTGGGTGTTTGACCCAAGATCCGTGCCTAGGGCTGTTGCTGTGCTCTGGTCCTTGTGTGGTCTGAGATTCCTTGACACAGTTCCATAAGTGCCCCAAGAGTGACTGTCATGCCCCAACCCACTCTCAGTTCCTAGACCTGGGATGGATGGCCCCTCAGGGTGGAGGAGGGGAGAGATGGCTGGAAATATGCCCAGACATAGGACAAAGATGCCTCCTACCTAAGAGACTATTTTCAAAAGAAGAGGCCACCTGAGAGAGTAACTATTGGGTAGGAACCATGGGAAAGAGGCATTTTCTGGTCTTCTGGCCAGGGTTGTTGTAAGAATAGAAAACGGATCAGGTGCCTTTTTTTGGTGCTGGGGATTGAACTCCGGGCCTTGTGCTTGCGAGACAAGCACTCTAACCACTGTGCTAAATCCCCAGCGCCAGATGCTATTCTTGAGGGCTTCCTCTCTTTTCCTTCCTGCCTGTTTAACTATGCCTGTTTAACTGTGCCTATTTAACTATGCCTGTTTAACTAACTCCTTCCCTTCTTATCCCTGGGGTTGAACACAGGGCCTTTGCACTAAGCTTTACCCCCACACTTAATTTTTATTTTGTATTTGAAAAAAAAAAATTTTTTTTTTTTTTTTTTTTTTTTTTTTTTTTTGGTGCTGGGGATTGAACTCAGGCCCTTGTGCTTCCTACGCAAGCGCTCTACCACTTGAGCTAAATCCCCAACCCTTCATCTTTCCTTTTTGTCTCTTAGGATGCCCTTCCGTCCTTTCCTGGGACACCCTTTGGAGAGGTGATCTCATGAAAGTGGTATAACCTTAACATCCTGTGCCTGCTCTGAGTCTGCGCTGCCCGTCTATAGCTGGTTGCCCCAGGAAGCTGCTTTTCCCAGGAGCCTGTCTTCCACATGCAAAATGCGATAATAAAATACGTGCTCTTCCTGTCTGTTGTGGTAGGTGTGTCTATAGTCCCAGCTAATCTGGGGGCTGGGGTGGGAGCATTGCTTGGACCCATGAGTTCAAAGCTTGGACCCAGGGCAACATTGCCTTATTTCAAAAACAAAACAGCAAAAAGGGAGAGTGTGCACCTAAAGCTCTTGACACTTCGCCTGGCTCCTAGCGAGTGCTTAGTAATGATAGCTGCTGCTCTTGCATTTTAGCGTCAGCCTTGTAGCTGTGAGGCCCACACCTCCCACTTACTGTAGAAAAATGAGTCTTTCCGTGAATACCAGGGAGGCAGCACCTGCTTCTCCCTCAGAGTTTAGCATAGCAGGTATGAAGGGGAGAGCAGGGGGGCTGGAGAGGCATGTGGGGTCTTTCAGTGTTAATCCCCGCTGAGGACAAGGTTTCTGACTGCCTTGTGTGCCTGGGTCTGGAGCCAGAGGGAGGTGTGTCAGCTGCTTCCAGCCCCAGGAGGCTGTCTTGTCCCTGCCTTGGCCCTGGGCATGGCTTCCTCTTCCTTTTAATCCTGGCTGTTGGATATCTGGGATCATGGTGGGGCTGCCTGTACCACCTGCCAAGTGTTTTAGTGTCCTGGGTATGGCCTTAATCCCAGCACACTCAACCTCATCTCATGGAGTTTGCGACAGTGGTTTTATAGTAGTGCTTGGAAACTACACTGTACGACAAGGTTGCTGGCCTAAGGCCACTGGAGGAGATTGGCAGCAGTGGATTCTGTGTCTCCTGAGACTAGCACGGACAGGGAGGTTTGGGTGGGGGGCAACATTACATTCTTGGGGGTTTTTTTTGGAGTTACATCAGTGTTTGTCCTGCAGGGCCACGGGATCTGTTTGTGTCTTGCATAAAGTGCCTGCTTCCGCCACTTGCCCCTGGAACACAAGCTCCCTGCTATCTTCATGATTGGGCCGAATTTCTGATACTGCAGCATTACTGTAATTTTTAGGTTATCTCCCGTGGGGACAGGGAACACTAGCACTTTTCCCAAAGATAAAGTTTGTGAAGATTATTCCTGGGTGAGTGATTAATGCATACATTCACTTTTAACAATGGGAATAAATTAGTCAGCCCCAGTGCTTTTTTCCACATGACAGGGTGAAAATTTAAACACTAGCACAATGGCCTTTGTTTCTCCAGCTACTAAAGCTGACTCTTAGGTGTTATCCATGTGATCAGCAGGTGTTAGCCTACTCCCCTTGGGCAGAGCAGTCTCCGGCCTCAGAAGGGTCCAGGGACCCCTGGATTTGGCAAGATCGTGGGTCCCCGTTGATTGCAGGTCTCAGCTCTTATTCCCCAGGCCTACTTCTACCATCACTAGAGCCCCTTTCTCTGATCCTTTTCCTCATCTGTAAAATGGGAGAACCTGATTAGGTCCGTGTTTCCCAGAATTTAGGTATTCCTAAAGGAACCACATTTCCTGTTCTGTCACATCCTATGGCTGTGTCTATTTCCGTTTTCATGTATTATTTCCCCCTGCTGTTGCCTCACTTTCATAATATGTATTTGAAAAGGAGACTGTGTCACTATCATAAACGGAAAAGCAGTGTCACTAAGTAAACGGAAGGTAACCATAAATAAAACCAAAACAGTGTTATTAAATCCCAGCCAGCAGCTTGCCTGTGCTCAGCATGAGGCCTCCTCTCATTCCGCTGAATGAGCAAGAGATTGAGGTGTGTGTTGAAGGTAACCTAGCATCGCCCTAAACCTTTCTCCTCCAGGAACTGAGAAATGGTTGTGATTGGAAAGAGAACCGCATCTCTGTAATGCAGAGTGACCTATCAGAGTGTCAAGGAACCGAGAGCGGAAACTTACAGGGTCCCCCCTTATTGATGCTGTTGCATCACTTATCCAAAGCCGACTGAAAATACTACGTTTTCGAAGCCAGTCTGAAAATGCTAAATGGAAAACTGCAGAAATAAACATTTCATGAATTCTAAATCGTGCACCATCCTGAGCAGCGTGATGACTACTTGTACTGTTCCACTTTGCCCCACCCAGGACGGGAATCTCCCCTTTGTCCATTGTGTCCACCTCCGGTCAGAGCGTGGTGTGCAGGGCAGTGTAGCTCTGCCAAGGAGAGGTGGAAGAGGTGGAAAGTCCTTCCTGTAAGTGGAAAGGTGAAAGTTCCTCACTTAGGAAGGAAAGAAGAAAAAAGCTGTATGCTGAGCTTGCTAGAATCTACAGTAAGAACAAATCTCTGTGGAATTGTGAAGAAAGAAGAAATCCATGCTGGTTTAACTGAAGCCTCTCAAACTGCAGAAATAAATGACAGCCATAGTGCATGATAAATGCTTAGTTAAGATGAATTGTAGGGATTAGCACAACTGTATTTGCAGTTTTAGGCCTCGACTGGGTTTTGGGATGGCCTGTGGACAAGGAGGGACTTCAGTGTAGGCGCTTTGCTCAAATACTTGTGGTCTCTGCCATGTGCCACTTGTTGAGGAGCTGAGAGGGGGGCCAGGCACTGACCACAGGCTGCTGGTGGGCTAGGAGGGGAGAGGCAGTTGCAGGAGTAGATCGATGCAAATAAAACGCAAGCAGATACTGGGGTTTAATAGGAAAACCACAGGACTGAGTTCTGTTGTGTATATGGGGTCTAAGAGTTGTTTACAAAGTTTTTTTCTTTTTAATTTGAATTTTCTGTGAAATGTACAATAAACCTATTTCAGCCCAAAAGTGATTCTAGAGAAATTCTGTATTAGAACTGTATCCTCATCTGTTGTTTTTATGCTATCAAGATAATATTTCCTCTTAACTGTTTTTATGTGGTAAGGTTATAAAATACCTAAGCCCATCTCCCTGAAAGCTGATTTGAGTTGTCTTGGAATCTCTGTCAGTTATAAGTTGATGAGATGGAACATGATGTCCTAACACACTCTTTGCAATTCTCATCCCTCATTAGTCTGTCTTGTGGGTTCTGCAAAGCAAGATGCACAGGAATCGTCCGCTGAAATGCCTCATGCTGTTAATCGCTAGGAATGAATGGTGTTCTTTGAGCTAATGGGATATGAGGCTGAGTATGTGTTTTTGTTAATGTCCATCCTTATAGGCTGGAGCACTACTTTCTTCCCTTGAGTTTCTGGGAGAAGGGAAGTCATGGTTAGGAATGAAGATTTGAGGGCTAGGGATTTAGCTCAGTGGTTAGAGTGCTTGCCTTGTAAGCACAAGGCCCTGAATTTGACCCCCAGCACCAAGAGAAAAAAAAAAAGAATGAGGATTTGATTTGGCTAGTCATGATCGTGCATCCCAGCACTCAGGAGGCTGAGGCAGGAGGATCTCGAGGCCATCCTGGGATACCCAGCAAGACTGTTGAGAGAGAGAGCGAGAGCGAGAGCGAGAGAGAGAGAGAGAGAGAGAGAGGGAGAGAGGGAGAGAGGGAGAGAGATAGGGTTAGAGAGAGAGGGAAGATATGAGTGGAGTATGAATGAATATGAGAATGAATCAGGAGTATTAGGCAGCTCTGGGGTGAAGTTAGGATTTACTGTGGGACCTGGGGTTGAGTTACATGATTTCTCTGGAGCCATAGTCCCTCTTGCACTAGACTGTAAACTGTAGATAATCATAGTTTCTACCTAAGGAGTGGGTGTGAAGATTTAATGAGCTACATTTTGTAAAGAGCTCGGTACATGGGAAGTAGCTGGAGTGCTCACAGGTAATCCCACAGCTGTCTGAGAGGCCTATATTACTACTTGAGACTGGTAGTGCATGAAACAAACGGGCTGTCAGATTTGGGGTTTTAGGTCATGCTGCCTGGCGTCAGGACATCCATCCAGAAGGGACATGAGGTACAGGGCAGCTGGTGCGGTGCCCCTGAGAGGCTGTGTGTGGGTTGAGTCGGGATGAAATTGGTACAGGAGGGGCCCTCAAGGAGGAAGGTGGGGCCAGGCCATGAGGCTCCTTCAGCTGCCAGCAGCGAGACAGAAAACTGGCTCTTGGAGAAGGAGATTCATTGGCTTGAAGATGGACAGGAATCCCAGGGCTGCATGGTGATGTTATCAAGGACTCAGATTCTTTGGATCTCTGAGTTGTTTGGATTAATCCTAAAGCTGGTTATTCACAGCAGGGAGTTTCTGTGAGGTCCTGAGTAGGAAAGACCTTTTTATCTCTGTGGCCCAAGCTGAATCACGCGGCTGTTTCTGAATCAGTACCCCAGTCCCGTCGGGTCTGGGTGCAGCCACTTCCCTTGAGGAACATGGGCTCTTCTGGGAGCAGTGGATCCAGATTCCTGTGGAAGGACAAAGGTAGTTGGATGCTTGTGTGTTCATTCTGGTGTCATCTGGAAAGGTGTCATCTGGAAAGGGGGACATGATGAATGCGATGGCAAAGTCTGCTTTTGTCAGGGGGCTTCTTCGTCCACCTCTCTACCTCCTGCAGCCCCTGTGTGACATTCAAGGGGCCACATCTGTGTCCTCTTCTCTTACTGCTGGGTCCCTCTGCCACTCCTACCTCCCTCTTCCTCTGAGATTTTCATTCTGATTAAGATTATGTAATTTGTAGAGCATTCTGTTTTCCTGGTTAGGAGTACTTTTTTAAATTTAAAAATGTTGGGTTTCTGGGTCTATACTAGAAATATTAATTGTAAGAGAGGAAAAAGTTGCCCGTATTCTCATTGCCAGAGAAAAGCAATGGATTCTTAACATTTCCCTTGAGTTTTCTACACACCTGCACACACACACACACACACCCCCATGCCCACGCCCACGCCATGAGCAGTAAAGCTTATAAATAGCTTAGGGACAAAGCTACATTTAGCTTTGTATTTCATTGTTTGTTGATCATTTCTCTACCATTCTCTATTTTAAACATGATTTTTAAATGACACTCTAATTAGATTGGCCATATCCTTTTAAAATAAATTGTGTCATTAAAAATGGAATACAGAGAAGTAAAAATGAGCAAAGTAGAATTCCACTTGGTTTGAGTTCTAAGAGCAGGGCGGGACACAAGGATTTACACCCAAGTGGAGATGGTTTATTTTGAGAAGTGGCCCCTGGAAGCTGAAGTGGGGCGTAGTGAGTGAGGCTTGGAAGTAGAAGAAAGCAACATTAGGATGGGTGATTAGGGCCACAGCTGTGGGCAGCAGGGGCTCCGTTCTTTGGGGACCCCGTGGGAAGTGTGCAGATGCCTCTGGAATTGTACATCTGGGGGAGGACAGGATGCTGGGAGTATTCATTCTTTCCCTGGAGCTGCTAGGCTGGTACCCATTCATGTGGGCTCTACTGGGGCAAAAGGCATGTGCTTGGTTGGCTTGGTAGGTGGTCCTGGGGAGGTCATCTGAGGTGGCTGAAATCTGATGTAGTGAAGGCTGATGCAGGCAGCAGCGGCATCTCTGTATCTCCCCAGAACAATTTTATAATCATAATGTGGAGCAGAAAAGGCAAATTGCAGAGAGATATATATGCTGTGATACTTTTTTGATATGATATTTGTTTTACACTTGTAAAAAAAATACAGATATATAGCCAGCCATGGTGATACACACCTTTAATACCAGCACTCTGGGAGGCTGAGGCTGGAGGATCACCAGTTCAGGCCCAGCCTGAGCATTTAGCCATTTAGCGGGACCTTGTCTCAAATTTTAAAAAAAAGGACCGGGGTTGTAGCACAGTGTGAAAGTCATGGGTTCAATTCCCAGTACCACAAAAACAAAAACAAACAAAAAAACTCCAAAATTCCACATAGAAATGTTAATGGCAGTGATCATCAAGTTTTGATTAATAGTTGCCCAGGGGTGCAGGAAGAGGGGCCTGCAGTCATGATGGGCTGTGCAGGAAAATTTGACTCTGTAATCTTTATTTCTTTCTTGCATGGTGGTTATGTTGTATCTCCCTTGGGGTGTTTGTGTGAGATGTTCCCCTTGCAAAAAGTTATCAGTGGCCTGGTGATGAAACTCAGTGGCAGTGTTTGCCTAGACGGTGATAGCGAACCTTCTAGAGCTTTCAAGGATTCAAACAGCCTGCTCGGGGCTGGGGATTTAGCTCAGCAGTTAGAGTGCCTGCCTTGCAAGCGTAAGGCCCTGAGTTCGATCCCCAGCACCAAAAACAAAAACAAAAACAAAAACAAAAAGAACAGCCTGCTCGCTGCGATGTGCATGCCATAGGTTGGCCACCACTGGACTTGTCAGAGGCCCTGAAGAAGTGGATCACACATTTATACACGGGGACTCATTATCATAATACTGTGAGCATACCTACCAGCACTAAGTTTCTTTGTGCCTCTTTGTAATTATTCTTTCTCATCCTCCCGTGCCTCCCTTCCCCACCTCGAGCAATCATGGATATGCTTTCTGTCACTATAAGTCAATTTACATTGCATTATTTTAGAATTTTATAAGATTAGAATCAAAGAGTACTCTTTTTGGTGACTTTTTTTGCACTCATTGCAGTTACTCTGAGATTCACATCCTTCTTGCATATACTAATAGTTATTTTTCTTTTTACTGCTGAGCAATATTCCATTATATGGTATACCACTTTTTTGTGTGCCGGGGATTGAACTCAGGACCTTGAGCTTGCAAGGCAAGCGCTCTAACCACTGAGCTAAATCTCCAGCCCTGTGCTACTTTATTTATCAACATGTATTTCTATTTCTTTTGGAGGGGGTTAGTGCTGGGATCGAACTCAGGGCCTTGCGCTTGCTAGGCAGGCACTCTTACCACTGTGCTAAATCCCCAGCCCCTTTTTTTTCTAAGTTCGAGTGATCTGGATTGTGTGGCATAGGTATATGTTTAACTTTTTAAGAAACTGCCAAACTGGGGCTGGGAATTTAGCTCATTGGTAGAGCGCCTGCCTAGCAAGCACAAGGCTCTGAGTCTGATTCCCAGCAACCCCCCTCCCCTGCCGCAAAAAAAAGAAACTGCCAAACTGTCTTCCAAAGTGATTGTATCGCTTTACATTTCCACCATCAGGGAGAGACTTCCAGTTCTCCCACAAGCCAGAAGAAGTGTTTTGTGTTTTATTTGAAAGAGACCTTTTCAAGCTGGTTGGTCAAGGTGGCTATGACTCTAGTCACTTTTCTCCCCTGTCCCCCATCCCAAAGGTTTCCATTTTCCCCATCAGCAGCTTCTGTAAGTAATTATAGGACACAGTCCCTGCAGTCCTTCCACAGGGCTAACTAGTCAAGAGGTAGGTAAGTGCTCCTGGTGGGGCATAAGCTCTCATGACCTGATTTCTAGGACTGCAGATGAGCTAATGCCTGCTATGCTCCAGAGATGGTGTGAAGTTGTGTCACACATCTCATTTAATTCTAACACTTCCCTGAGGTGGGTAGTATCTCCATTTCACAGATCGGGAAACCAGGCTCCAGGACTTTAATAATTTGCTGCACAGTGAGGAAGCGTAAGAGAAAGACTTCAACATGTTAGGATGCATATGGCTCCAAGTCATAGCAAACCCAACCAGTCCTAGTTGTCCAGACTGGAGCTTGTCAGCTCCAGCAACTGCAAAGTCTAGGAGCAGGCCAGACAGTTTGATCTATAGGTTTCCAGGTCACCAGAGAGCCCTGGCTTTGTTTCTCTGTGGTTCTATTATCTCTGCAAGGGCAGATTTGTGTGGTGTTTCCAGGCCCCACAGCCACAGCCTGCACCTTTGCACCTTCCCAGAGAGGAAGAAGGCAGGCCCTGGGCCCACAAGTCCCAGGAGAGCTCCAGGACTCACCGTGATCGCTCCAGGTCTTGTCATTTGCTCATTCCTCACCAGTCACTGGCCAGGATGTTTACTCCAAAGTGGGTGGGAGAATGTCAGGATACTCACACACTGGTTACTGCTATAGTAGCTTGCCATTTTTTGTTAGAAACTCCCTCATGAAATACTGGTGTCACTGGCTATGTATTTCTTCCCTGGTGTCTACAGCTGCGAAGTGAGGTTACAGCTTTACCTCCCAAACAGTTCAAAAGGGGAAAACACACACACGTGTAAATTGTAGAGTGCTTGATGTTTCTTTTAAGCAGTTCATATAATTAAAAGGTGTTACCTCTATGCAGATATAATAAAATCTGACTTCAAATTTAAGTGGTGTAATTCCCCTGCCTTTTAAAATAATCAAGTAACTGCATTTGTGAACCTCAGTCTTGCAGACTTGGGTTCCCACTGAAGAGTGTGCAAAATGGCCGCTAAGTGTAAGCAACGCCCCACCCCAAGCGTTGACAGAAAGAATGAACCTGTGAGGAATAGGGGATGTGACTGCCTTCCAGGTTTTGTGTTGAAGGACAGGAAAATGTAGCTCAGCCATAGTGACTCTGCCCAATTACAAACTAAAAAAAGATCGTGGTTATAAGGCTTGGACTTCTGACAAGCCGACAGCCTCAGTCATTTTTGAGTGTTACTCCAGACTGGACGATTCTGTTAGGAGAAAGGGGGCAGCTTCGAGGATTTCTAGTTGAACAGTTAGAGTGGCTGTTATCACAGCCTCAGGTAGAAAGACCTTGTTCCCTGGACAGATGAGTTGGCCACGTACCTGCCTGCCGCAGCTACATGGGAAAGGTTTTTATTGCGGCCAACTTTCCGCAGAGATGCACTCTCAGATGAAACCCTTTGCTCACTGGTGAGCTTGCCAGGCCCCTTATTCCACAAAGCCTAATTGTTTTGGGCCCGTAAATGTAAGCTTCTTCATGAATTGACTCAAGTCTTAGGACAGATTTGCTTTTCTGTATAAGTAAATCCGTGGCCTTAAATGCTTCTGACTCAGGTGAAGGAGGATCCCGGAAGGCCTGGAGCCAGAGTTCCTGTTTCTTATTCCAACTGTACTCTTCGCCACCTTCATGTCTCTGAGCCTTTGTTTCCCCATCTGGAAACTCTGTAGGTCAGATCTGCATTGGGCCTACGCAGGGGACACCACGGGTCAGTCGTGACATCCTTTCTCTTTGGGCCCGTGCATGGCGAGGATCTCTGCCATGTGGTGCTCCTGTGCCCTGGCGATGAGAGCCGTTTAGTGTCTTCATGAAACTGCAAGGACTTCGGTTGCCTTCTGTGTGGGACTGCTTGAGCTCCCCTAGTGAAGCACCTACCGGCAAGCTGTGCTCCGTGGGCGGCTGGCGGGGGCGGCTTTAGTTTTCACATCAGCCACGGTGCTGCCTTGCTTTGGTGGATGTTGGCCAACTCTCCTCACATCTGCCCACCTTGCTCTTGCCTCTGCCTGACCACTCAGTTTTGCTTGCACCTCAAGAACCAGCTGGGATATCACTTCTCTTGTGCAGAGCCCCCCACGTGGAATGAATCGTTTCTTCCCTCATGTTCCCACAGCACTGTATGTACAAACTGTAATCATAAAATGCCCGTGATAGTGTTTATTATCGTGACCCTACACCAGACCAGCCTCTTAGCACTTTGCCACCCGCCACTCCCTTTTTTTTTCAGCAGTGGTGGTTGAACCCTGGGCCTTTCCACTGAGTTATATCCCCGCCCCTTTTATTTTGAGACAGGATCTCGGTAAATCTTTAAGTAGCCCACACTGCAGTTCTCCTGCCTCAGCCTCTCAGAGTGCCGGGCCCTTTGGCTTTCTTATATCAACATCATGATTTCTCCAGTTGCCATTATTACTCTCTGAGGATCTCTCTCTCTCTCTCTTTCTTTTTTTCCCCTCACTTTTATATTCCTTTACTTCCAAAGGAAACTATAGAACGTCTTATTAGGAAAGCACTATTAGTGTTAGAAAGACTAGGTAACTTTCTTTAAAAGAGAAATAAAATCAGTGCAAACAAGTGTTACTAAATTCTTGAAGTTTTTTTGAAGACTTTGAGCCTGAGGTTTGCTCTTACTATTACGGAGAGAGCCACTAATGTTTTTAGCACCAAATTAAGGCTGGCTTTCTTCTCGGCAGAATCTGAATTGGGTTTAAAGTTCTGTCCCACAGCCCATCTGCTTTGTGTGGGCCCTCATGGAAAGACCATACTGACTCTCTGGGGGGTCTAGCACCTGGAGCCAAGAGGTCTGTCTAGACCTGTGGTGGCCAACCTTTTAGAGCCTCTGATGATACAAACCACCTGCTGCAGCACGCGTGCCATAGGTTTGCCTTGGCTGGTGCTGAATAGCTCGTAACTATAATCTCTTCTTTGTTGAATGTCAAAAGTTGTGTAAGGATCACCAGAATTGTTGAATGAAAACTTAGGTTCTTTTTTAGGGGGGGCCTGCTGGAGATTGAACTCAGGCCCTTGTGCTTGCTAGGCAAGCGCTGTTCCACTGAGCTAAATCTCCAGCCCCTGAAAACTTAGACATGCATGTCTTTGGTTAGTTAATTGCTTCTCACTGGTAGGAAGGACTCAGTTCTTGCTTTCCTGGATTAGGATTTGATAGGTGAAAAAATAATATAGGAAAGCGGGTCCACTCTTTTTTCTTTTTTGTACTGGGATTTGAACCCCAGGGCCTTTGCACTGTATATTCCCAACCCTTTTAAAATTTTTTATTTTGAGACAGGGTCTTGCTAAGTTGCCCGGGCTGGGCTTGAACTTGTGATCCTCCTGTCTCAGCCTCCCACAGTGCTGGTATTAGAGCTATGTGCTACCCCTGGTGAAGCAAACTCTTAATGGAAAATGGTGTCTTGGTTCTTTTTCATTTGACACCTAAAGAAGGCCCTGTGATGCAGACATTTCCTTTCATGGATGGGAAAAGTGATACCCAGATGTTAGCAGCTAGTGCATTCTGCTGCAGTTCAAGTTGCCCAATAACAAAGAGCCACCCTGAGTAGATGAACAGAATTAGTCTTTTCGGCCTCTGAAAATGGAAACCCCATGGCGGGGGGTCTTTTCCCCCCAAGGAATCCAGGAGTACTCTGATTTGGTCTTAGAAGGACATCAGGCCTGTTCTTTTTGCCCAAAATGGTGAATGATTTATTGGTGGGTGGAGAGTTTCACATTTGACCTCAGTTGTTCATATACCTGCTCCCACTGAGGAGGTGGAATTTCGTACTGTAAATAGATGCTTAGAAACAAGCTGATCCTTGGGGTGCTGCCTGGCGTGTGGGAGTGGCTGGCCTCTTGGGCCCTCTCTTGGAGGATTAGTTGAATATTAGTTGAATATTGGTACACCCTGGCCTGGGGAGCGAAAGCAAACAGGCAGAAACTGACTCTGCCAGGAGTGTGAGTAAACAGTAAACCTTCTACCTGCATTGAGTTGGCCTATGGCCAGCGGCATGATAGCTGCTTTTGCCTCTCTTTTCTGAGGCCTTGTCCTTCTCAGTGAGTGGGGGGAGGAGAGCCTCCTGGTTTGAGTCCCGATGGGAGTGGGTCCCTAATGGGCTAGGTCTGAGGACATAGATTCTTTGAAACATACTCCTCCTCCATCCCATTCCAACACAGGAGTTGAGTTTAACCTGAATTTTTTCTTCTTTTTTCTCTAAATTGTTCCTTAATCTTTGTTGCTTTTTGTAGGTCACAAATTAGAGGTGGGTGTGGTGGCACACACCTGTAATCCCAGCACTCAGGAGCCTGAGGCAGGAGGATTGCCATGAGTTTGAGGCCAGCCTGGGCTACATAGTAAGTTCAAGGCCGGCCTAGACTACATAGTGAGACCCTGTCTCAAAAACCCAAAAAAACCAAAACCAAAACCAAACCCCAAACTAAAAAAACCAAAACAAACTCCTCTAGTTTCAATCCCCCCAACGACACTGTGCCCCCCCCAAATTAGATACTTTTGTTTATAAAATATTCAGTCATTATAGAAACTTACTATTTGGGTGTAGCAGTGTGAGTGAATGCTTATTCTATGTACTAGATAAAGGCTTGTTCTTTCTCAGGAAGTCTGAGGAATGAGGAAACTGAGGCTCTGTTTAAATTCCCCAGCTGAGGTAGCCACAGATCTGGGTGGACTCCACAGAACAGAACTCTGTGTGGCATCTTTGTGGACAGAAAGATTTGACTTCATTCTTTTTGTTCTCAGTATCAAGGTATCACAGTAAGCTTATATTATTTGTTCTAAATTTATGAAAGAAGATGTGTGAGTAGGGATTTCCAGCAGTGACTCATAGGTGTGTGGCTCTGTCTCAGCCAGCTAAGTGCCTAGTGTGCTGGGAGCCTAAGGACACATTGTCAGGGCCTCGGGGCTTCAGATGCCTGAGACTCCTCAGGAGGGTTTCGGGTGCCTTCAGAGGGCTGGGTGCTGTGCTGTCTTGAAGGACTTGGCTCCGCCTGAAGATGCTCCTTCCCAACCAGCACTACCAGTGGGGCAGATCAGTGAGCTCTAAGCTTTCTAAACCTTCTTTCCCATTCCTAATTTTGGTTTCCAAATAAGTGTTAACATACCCACTCCCAGTGCTTTTGTATTTTAGGCAGTCTTTGGGCAGCAGGAGTTAGAATACTGTACTTGCCCTGAATCTGCCTTGAGCCAAATATCCTTGAATGTAGCTTTGGGATCAGTAGTCTTTTGTTTTAATAGAGGTTGAAACAGATGTATGATTGCTCAAGATCATCTGGGCTGTGCTTTTGAAATTCCTCAACCCACCGCACAATCCTTCCTGGAACCCCGCTTGGCTCTTCTTTGTGGGCTTCCCTCAGGAGGCTTTCTAGTCCTCTGGACTGGCCAGCTGGGTGGTCCCAGCCCCTCGACTTCACTGTCAATCTCCCCATATAAAGGATCACGGCCAGCTGACTTGCCCGAGTGCCCGCATTGCTTTCTTTTCAGAGTGTTCTGAGACTCATTTGACTGTTTAGAGATTTTTGCATTCTTGAGATTCTTTCTGTGGCCAGTGTAGTTAAACCATTTCACTTCTCCAGTTTGCCAATTTGTCCTTTCTTCCCCTTGCCCTTGAAGGCACTGTTTTAGGCCCCAACCAGTGTTACCTCCTTCAACGCAGCTGCCTGTGTTTGGTGTAGGTGGGTTTTCCGCAGGGCAGTCTTACAGAATCCTTGGGATGGTAATGGACTTTCTTCTGGTTTATACCGGGTGAACTTCAGATATGCATCAGTTCTGTTTGATTAGAGGATAGTACTAGGGTGTGTTCTTGCTTATTCAGCTTTCAGATGGTTTAGTGTTTGTAGATCTGTGTGTGTGTGTGTGTGTGTGTGTGTGTGGTGTGTTTGAAACAGGGTCTTTCTCTGAAGTCCATGCTGGTCTCAAACTCGCAGCAATCCTCCTGCCTCACGTTCCCAAGTGCTAGGATTACAGCTATGTGCCACCATGCCTGACTTTTTCAAAATTAAAAAACTTTTTTTTTTTTTTTTTTGGTACTAGAGATTGAACACATGACCTCATGCATGCTAGGTGAGTGCTCTGCTACTGAGCTGCATCCCTTCCTCTTTTTTGAGACAGGGTCTTGCTAAAATGCCCAGGCTGGGCTTGAGTTTGTAATCCTTCTTGCCTTAGTCTCCTGAGTAACTGGGATTACAGATGACATCCCTGAATCCAGCTCATTGTCTCTTTAATTTCTTGCTGCAAATCAATTCTCAGATTTTTATTCTTTTGAAGATGAGTGAGAAAACTTGCTACCTTAAGTGAAAAAATTCTCTTTTGTTAGGAGAGGTTTACAATTTCATTTTTTAAACTAGCAAGTGGTAGAAACTTATTTGAATTTACAGATAAAGGAGGGAGCCACTTGCTCCAAGGACAGTGAAGCCCCCAAATAGACTGCCTGGATCCAGGGCTCAGAAGGGCCACCAGGGTCTGATCTCTCTTCACTTCCATAGATGCAGTCAGCTTCAGGTTTGGGAGCCAGGTGGTTGGCAGAGTAGTCTCTTATCTCTGTCCCTCTGGGCCTCCAATGTCCAAGCCCAGGACAGAGGGTGGGGGAAGGCAAAAAGATAGGAAAAAAAAAAAATCCTCTCTTTGAACTCCCGTGTAAATCTAGACCCCCGGAATCATGTGTCTTACTGTAAACCAGTCCTGTACCAGGTGGCCCATCACACGTACCCGCCCCTGTGCTGGGTGGCAGAAACAGCCACTCACCCTTAGAAGGAACTGGGGTCGCAGGTCATGGGAAATCCTGCAGTAGGACCTCAGGAAGCTTGGAATCTAAAATTCAAAAAGCCATGGAAGTTGGGCCTATGGTGCGCACCAGTAATCCCAGCACCAGGAGAAGGTTGAGAAGGTTAGGAGAGTGAGGCAGGAAAATCACAAGTTTGAGCCCAGTGTGGACAATTTAGCAACATCCTGTCTCAAAATAAAACGTAGAAAAAAGGGCTGAGGCTGTGGGTTAATGTGAAGACCACCTCAATTCAATCGCCAATACCGAAAACCAAAAATTAAAAAGCAGCTGAGACCACCTTTGCTTTCTGGGGCCCCGGGGTCTATCTCCTTCCCTTCTCCCTGTGAGTTCTGCTAGCTCTGCACGCAGCGCAGCTGTCTGCCATCTCCTGCTGTTTCCTATTCCCTTGGCTGAGGTAGAGCCCTCAAGGGGAATCTGATTCAGCCTACATTGGAGGACCCAGCCCAGTCCAGTCAGCTGTGGACAGGGGTGCTGAGGCGGGGTCTTTATGACCAATGTGGGTGACGCCTGCCCTTAAAGATGCAGGTGGAGGAGCTGGGGATTTAGCTCAGCGGTTAGAGTGCTTGCCTTGCAAGCATAAGGCCCCGAGTTCGAGCCCCATCTCAGAAAAAAAAAAAAAAGAAAAAGAAAAGAAAAAGAAAAAGAAAAGAAAAAGAAAAGATGCAGGTGGATGCCTCAGAGGGTCAGATAGCTCTGACTCTTTGTGTGGTTGAGAAACAGTCACTAAGTCTGAGGTGCTGGTAATCAGTAACATGAAGGGCCTCTCTCCAAGCTAGGCAAATATCAGCCGAAGTTCCAGCCGAGTTACGTGGATGGCCGCTTCTTGCCTGGAAGGGATGCCCAGCTTGGCATCTTGGGACTCTCAGAGCTGGCCTCTGCTGCCATATGGGCCCTTCCTTCCTGCAGAGGAGACGGTGCAGTCTGAGAGGCATGAATGGGAATTTCCTCCTTCCAGGCCCAAGTCAGCATGACTCGGGATGGCTTTGACTGGAAAAACTGAATCAAAGAGTGTGCTCAGGCCAAGGATTTCCCCAAACACTAATCAGCACTGATTACTTCCAGTGTGTTGCCTTTGGCTCTGCAGAAAGTTTTGTCCATTGTGGCTCCAGTGTCTGGCTTCTGCTGCCCAGAAGATGAGAAATGAGCCCAGGAGAAGGGTTGTGTCCATCACCATCCTGACTTCCACTAGTGTGAAAAATCAGAGGTCAGTGGCTGGCCTGGGCTCCAGCATGAATATGTGGGAGTGGAAAGGGAAGAATGTAATATGGCTTGCTTAAATGAAATCTTGAAATTGTGTCAAGGAAAACCTGATAAAAATACTTACTGCAGTCACTGTTGAAAATGACTTTTCCCTTCCATCTTTCTTTATGGTTTTTGAATTGAGTTGCAGTGCTGAGTCTGAGTAGAGTTGGATGCCCTGTTATCCAGCCCCAAGATCATCTAAAGGAAGTAACTCCATGCCATGAACCTGAAACTTGGTCTTGGATAAGCCAAATGAAGTTTTATTCTCTCAAGTTCATGAGAGTTCAGGAAATGTGCTGTTTAAAATGGAAGTAAAAGACCTGGAGCTAGTTTGAATAGAATGTCTTGGAGAACCTGGAGATAACCTCAGATCCAGCCCTAACTTAGAACATGATAACTCAGAGAGGGACAGCCCCTTTCCACGGTGACACAGGGGTGTGAGGTTGACTTTGTGTCAGGTCCCCTTGGTCACAGGTCACAGAGGTCATCCGACAGGGAGGTTCTCAAAGCTGTGATAAGGAACCTAACCTATACCCATAGAATAGGATTGCATGGTTGCAGAAGAAGGATTTTCAGAACGGGTCAGTAAGAGGCACTCAAAGCTTTATTAGGCAGAAATTTTAGTACACATTTGAAGAAGTAGAGTGTGGGCCATTTCTGCTGTTCTGAGGTGGTGGAAACACTGGGAAAAGGTGGCCTAATCCCCAGAAAAGTACAGCCCATTTTACAGGTATGGGTTTAGGCTTTTTTTCGGTGGTTGGGGGGGGTCGAACTCTGGGCCTCTGTGCTTGCCGGACAAGTGGAGGGGGTTTCCCCCCTCCCTGCTTTTTTAAAAAGGTGAGTAATCTAAACATTTTTTTGGATTTGCTCAACTTGTTCCTTCATTTTAGGATCAGGTTCCCGTTCTTTACTTTCTCAAGCCAATTTATGGACTTTTAGTAGTCTTGAGAAATTTGGGGTGTGATGGGTCCTCTACATTTAACCAAGGGAGTGCTGATATGGATTGCCTTTGGTGACTCCATTGAATTCTGGAAGTTGCAGTCTTCTGAGAAGTGCAATTTGTAGGCCAGGTGTGGTAGTACATGCCTGTAGTCTCAGCACTTGGGAGCCTAAGGCAGGAGGATCGCCACAAGTTCAAGGGGGGCCTGGTCTGCATAGCGAGACCCTGTCTCAAAAAAACAAAAACAAAACAAAACAAAAAAAGTGCAATTTGTAGTTATGATTTCCTTATCTCCTTTCTTTCTTTTATTTCTTCTATCCTACTTCAATAGAGTTTGGATTTGTCTTAGTCCTCCCTGTAACTGTTTCTACCTCCTGCTAGGAAGAATACAGTAGCTTGTAGCCTGGAGAAATGTATAGAGTTTTTAAAAAAAATAAAACCTGCTTTCTGGAGATTCACATACCATGAAATTCAACCCATTAAAGTATACAACTTTAAGTGTATTCATAGAGTTGTGCAGCTGTCACCCCTATATAACTCAGGACTCCTATCCCCTCCAAAACTTTCATACCCTTTAGGAGTTACTTCCTGTCCCCCCTCCCTCAGCCCTGGCAGCCATGAACTCACCTCTCTCTCTCTGGCTTTGCCTGTTCTGGGCGTTTCCTAGAGCAGAATTTACTGCGTGCATTCTGGTGTTACCGACTTCTATCACTTAGCAGAATATTCTCAAGTTCATCCATGTTATATTTGTACTTTATTCTTTTTATAGCCAAATGATAGCATGTATAGGATTTGAATTAGAAGGTAAAGTTTTTAGATGTATTTTTCTTTTTCTTCCCCTCCCCTTTTTTTTTTTTTTTTTTTGGTTTTTCAAGACAAGTTCTCATTATGTAGTTGTGTTAGTTACTTTTCTCTCGTTCCTGAGACAAAATACCTGACACCCAAAATTATGGGAAGAAAAGTTTACTTAGCTCACAGTTCGTAGAAATTTCAGTCCACAATTGGCTTGGATCCAAGGCAGACAGGCAGAAGGCGGCAAGGTAAGCAAAGGATGCAAGCAAGGGGTAGGCAGACCTCTTTCTGTCCCTTATATTTTATCCAGCCTACCTGCTTTAGGGTGAGTAGCACTCCCACCTTTAATCCTAGCATCATATCCTTGATCCCAGCAGAACTGTGCCAAACCAATCAGTGGACTAATTTAGTAACTACACACTCTAGATCCAGCCCCACCTATGACCACAAGAGGCTTTGGAGGGACATCTAGACACAAACCGTAACAGTAGTTCAGGCTGGCTTTGAGTTCACTATGTAGTCCATTCTGGCTTTGAACTTGAGGCGATCCACCTTCCTCTGCCTCCTGAGTGCTGGGATTACAGGTGTGCACCACCATGCCGAACTCAGATTTATTTTTCATTTGGCTGTAGTTTTTTCTTGGAATACCAGGTTTCTTCTACATTTGACATTAAATGAGAGACTTTGTCAGGCTCCTTATACCTAAATACTGCTGCTTTTCTTAGATGTTTTAACATCTAGGGAGAAAAGTTTTTTTCTGGAAAAAAGTGTGTTCTTTCTTGTACTGCCAAGAAAATTAATACATGCTAATTAACATGGATGCTCAACAGCCAGAATTTAATGAACTTTTTCCTTATTTGTTTTCCAAATACCTGACTTGTTTTGAAAATTATCATTTGTAGTTATTTTTCTCTTCTCCTTAAATTTATTGGAAACCCTCAGTTCTACAGGTAGTGTGAAAAATAGGTATAGCAAGCGCTCATAAAACCTTCCCCTGGCACCTCCAGTCATTACCGTTTTGTCACATTTGCTTGCTGTCTCTCAAAATGTACACATCCCGTTCTTTTTTGCAGTACTTGGGATTGAACCCAGGGCCTCGTGCATGCCAGGCAAGCCCATTACCACTGAATTGAGCTGCTTCCCCAGCCCTTTCTATTTTAATTTTGAGACAAGGTATTGTCACCCAAGTAGCTGGGATTACAGGCTTGCCCCACCACAACTGTCTAGGACCTCAACAGTTTCGAAGAGTCCAGACCAGTTGTCTGGTGGAACTGGTGCTTCTGAAACTTCAGATCCATGCGCGAAGAGGATCTTTCCTCCCTCCCCTTGGTCAGCGCACGTCCTGATTCTGGAGGACAGCGGGAGCCTGAGAGCCTGCATTTTGGCTGGTTTCCAGTGATGCCTGTGCTGTGCCACACTCAGAGTAGTGAGACTGTGGAATGTTCCACCTTCTGGGTATCTGCTGCCTCAAGATTAAATGAGTATGATATTTCTGCCAAGTGCCCTTCCAGAGGTCATGGGTACTTCCTGTAGTATGCCAATGGGCGCATCGTGTCAGTTTGTCCTGTTATTAAAAATGCTAAGTACAATTTCTTGATCTCTCCATTGAAATGGTATCTTTCTTCTAGTGTAATTATTAGGTAGTCTGTAATTATAATTAGTAAGTAACCATTGAGACTGCATAGCTGTCCTGTTCCTCAACAGGTTTCATCCACTAATAAACTCTTTTTGGGGCAAAATAATGTCTTAAAATTATAATCCTTGGCTGGTAACACATGCCTGTTATGTAATGAGTAGTTAATTATTTGTACTTTTTAAAAAAATTGCCTGACTGACTGTCATTCATAATGTTACACACTGACTTTCACAGCTTCTCAAATTTCGATGTGTTACAAGCCTGTTTTGTATGAGTCCTGTGAGAAGTGTCCATGTCCCACAGCCAGGGCTAGTATGATGTGTTTAAAGAATCAGTTTAGCAGGGCACAGCGGCATACACTTGTAGTCCCAGCTGCTCAGGTCAGCCTGGACAGTTTAGTGTGACCCTGACTCAAACTATAAAAAAGGCCGGGGTTATAGCTCAGTGGTGGAGTGCCCCTGGGTTCCATCCCCAGCAACCCCTCTCAGTGAATTAATTAACTAATTAATTAGTTATTTTTGGGGGGCTGGGGATCGAACTCAGGGACTTGCGCTAACTAGGCAAGCGCTCTACCATTGAGCTAAATCCCCAACCCCCTAATTTAAAAATTTTTTGAGAACCTCCAGGGTTTGTTTGCTGGGACTATAATTGGGGTCCTTAATTATGTCACAAATTTGAGAAAATGACTCTTAACAGGACAGGCAGTTCTCACATGCTGCAAGTTGCTGTTTTTTTGATTGAAATAAGAAGTTGGGTGACCAAGAATGGAGTATTCAGGTGTTTTAGAAAAGTGTGCCAGGAGGGTTGGGGGCACCACTGATCTCCCAGCTAATGAGATGCTGTAGAGAAGACGCTTCCAAGTGAGGGCACCTTCCCTGTCAAGGCCCAGATGCTTGGTAGTCTGGAACCTCAGTCCTGCACTGGCTGAAGCAGCTTCAGTGTGATGCTCGGGAGGTAGAAAGGGTCCAGTAGGAGAATGTCTAAGCTCACAGCCGGAAAGGCTGGTCTCATTCATTCCTGGTCCCACCTCTCTGCACAGTGGCCTTGGGCAAGTTTCTGAGCCCGGGTTTCCTAGTCTGTTAAATTAGGCTAATAATGGGTCTCCGGAGGGTGTGGGAAACACGAGGTGACTCTGAATACTTAACACAAGGATGGGATCCCCTGCATGAGTAATGATGAGTGAGTGAATTTCTAGCTCTCCTTTTCATTTTAAATGAATTTCTAGCTCTCCTTTTTGTTTTAAATGAATTTCTAGTTCTCCTTTTTTGAGTCCCAGAGGGACTTGTACATGCCAGACATGTGCCCAGCCACTGAGCTATACCCCAGGCCCCAATTTCTAGTTCTTAAAAAAGGATCTTAGGCCTATTTAAAACCTGTAGCTGGGGCTGGGGATTTAGCTCAGTGGTTAGAGTGCTTGCCTAGCGAGCCCAAGTCCCTGAGTTCGAGCCCCTGGACAAAACAAAAACAAAAACAAAAAAACTGTAACTATTTAGTGTATTTATTTGCTAGTTTTCTTCAAGTACTCATGCTCTTGATTTTATCACTGTTTATTCAACAAACGAGTGCTAGCTTGTATTAGAGACTCTGTGTATAATGTTTTGGGGTTTTTTTGTGGTTTTATTTTGGTGCTGGGGATTGAGCTCAAGGTCTTATGCTTGCTGGGCAAGCATTCTAACCACTGAGCTAAATCCCCAGCCCCACATTTATACAATTTACTACACCATATATAGGCATATCCTGTGCCACTGGGGTGATAGCTGAGTGGATTATCATTAGCCACTTTCAGCAACATTATTATTCTGGAAAATTCCTAACTGAGGAGATTGATTCCTGAGGTATCCCTGAGCTGTTCTCTGCCAGGCACTGTTCCAGTTCAGGGTATGCATGCTTGACTCAGATTTTGTTCCTGGTGGTCGATTACCCATGTTTCCTTGTAGGGCCAAGACATTTTCCCCAACTATCACTGCAGTGTCTCGAGGCTTGTGGGTTTTCTTGCATAAATCACGTTTAAAGTGCATCACTGGGCTGGGGATTTAGCTCAGTGGTTAAAGTGCTTGCCTTGCAAGTACAAGGACCCGAGTTCGATCCCCAGCACCAAAAAAAAAAAAAAAAAAAAAAAAAGGTGCATCACTTAATTTCTAGTTTTCGCCTCTTTAAAATAGACTAAAGACGTTTGTGAAGCAGTTAGAGAGTGGAATTTCATTCCATCCTCCCTACCACCTCCATTTCTTACTGTGATATCACTTCCACATAATTTAACAGCCTCTAACTTTTTCTTAAATACAACTTGGTGTGTATTTTTCCTTTGCACACACATATATGGGCCTCCTGAGTGCATGCCAACCATGCACTCTACCACCGAGCCCCACCCCAGCACTGTTTATTTTGTTGGTAGAACATTTGTTGTAATGTGTAATTGACAGTTTAGGAAATCATATAAGCCAAACAAAGGGGGAAAGACTCACATGAGTTCCCACCAGAACTGCCAGAGAAAACACAGTTAAATTTGCATGCAGATAAACTTTCTAGTGTAAGTATGCCCCGAATGGCAGGCATTTCCTGCGTCTTAGAAGTCATTGCATGGGACAGACTTACACTAAGTAATTATTTGTTGCTTACCCAAATTAATGTTTAACTAGCAGCCTTGTACTTTTATTTGCCATATCTGGCCACCCTAGGTCCTACCACCAGCTTCTAAGTGGCCCCCACATCCCAGCCTGCGGCAGGGTGGTGTCTGCAGCAGCGGGAGGTCCCCACACCACCGAGCAGAGCGGCCTCCTTGCTATGCTTCGGCCGCTGGTGTGGGGGCCAGATTAGCAATTAGCTGAACATGACCTCACTCCTGAGGAATGCTCGCTTGCTAGGTATCAGTGGAGGTTTGGGCTCCAGGGAGCTATTGTCGGGAGCTTGTCAGTGATGTCATCAGCTGGCTAAGCCGGCTTCCAGGCCTCAGGAAAGAGCTCCGAAGCCAGAGCTCCAGTTTTGGTAATAAATGCGAATGGAGCTTCACAGGTGGGGTGTGAGGAATTTATTACCACAGGAAGGCTGACGGAGCCGCCCTCCTGCCCGCAGCCCCCAGCCGGTGTTCTGCGCTCTAATGAGCAAACAGAAGCTTCAGACGCAGCCTGTGATCACACTGCTGGCCCAGGGCCCGCGAGAGCTGGTGTGGGCTGGGGAGGGAGCACTCCAGAGCTGCAGAGGGGCTCACCGGGCAGCGGGAGGCTGACGTAGAAGTCAGTCATTTGGTTGCTCCAGGGTGGTTCTAGAAAACTCCTGCTTTGGGACCATCTGGGTCTTTGCCATCTCTCTCATCTCCCCTTTTACTGTGAGGGGCCCACAGGTTGGAGTAGGGGCGCCCACTGGATTTAGGCACTCCCCAAACCCTCATTTACCTGGCGAGCAGAAAGAAGTAGAACAAGCTTTAAAATTTCCTCCTGTTTTTAAAGGGTGACTGGGCCCAAGTGGGCTGTCAGATGAGAGAGGGACCTGATGTAACAAGTGCTGAGTGTGGTTACCGCCTGCCCATAAAACATTCTGGGAAAAGAGGGATTCCGGGGACCCAGGGCGGGGAGGGGTCCTCATCATGGACGGGGTTTTGCAGTTCAGCTTTCTGTGGGTCTGTTGGAGGTTCTTGGGGAGTCAGCCAGGCATTTCTGCCAGAGTTGAAGTCCTCACTGTCAATGAGAGATCCCGAAAGAGTGTGTCAGAAGTGGGATGAGAGATCCCACCAAGGAGTCCTAACTAGGGTTCTGTGCCATCGGAGGGCTCCTTGGTGTGTGTGTGGGAAGCTCTGAGCTTGTTTTGATATTGTGGCCTTCCCATCTGGCTTGTGGTGTCAGCTTCGAATTCAGAAGCACTGAGCCCAGGTCTCCAAATTGTTCCTGACATGAGGCAACTAAGAAAGACTCCCTCATTTTTTTTTTTTTTTTTTTTTTTTGATACTGGGGATTGAACTCAGGGCCCTGCGCTTGGTAGGCAAGCACTCTACCACTGAGCTAAATCCCCAACCCCCTCCCATATCCTTTTTCTTCCACATTCCTTGGAGTCCCCTCACTCACTGGCATGTGGGCAAGTAGTGTAGCCTCTGTTTTGACATCTGTAAAATAGGATAATCTCTATACCCCTTGTGGGGGAAATGCTTAGCAGGGCACACAGGTAAGAAGTTGTTGCCCTGTGGGTGGCTGATGTTGGCTAGGTAAATGACCTTTTAGAAGAAATCTGTGTTATCAAAAGATTTGAGCCTAGCTGCACATCGTGGCACATGTTTATAAACCCAGCACTTGGGAGGCTGAGGCAGGAAGGTTGCTAGCTTAAAGCTAGCCTGGACTGCAGCCATGCCTTGCTATTCATCACAGTTTTAGACTTTCTACCTGTGCCAATATTCCATCCCTTAAAAAGTGTAATAAATAAGCCTAGGCATGGTGCTGCATGCTTATAATCCCAGCAGTCTGGGAGGTTGAGGCAGGAGGACTTGAAATTTCAAGTATAGCCTGGGCAACTTAGCAAGACTCTGTCCCAAAATAAAAAATAAAAAGGCCTGGATATATAGCTCAGTGTGAAGTTTCTGGGTTCAACTCTCTCCTTCTCTCTCTCTCTCTCTCTCTCTCTCTCTCTCTCACACACACACACACACACACACACACACACAGAGTAAATAGATTTTTAGGTTTTTTGCTTTTTTTAAAGGGAAAACCCTCTGTTAGGACCTTGGCTATAACTAGATAAACAGGTAGTGTTACAAAGGAAATCAATTATATTGAAATACAGTTATGAGAAATAAGAATTTGGATGTAGTAATAATGCCCATCTGTATTAAATGTTTAATAGCAAAACTGAGTAGTGATTCTGGTCATTACCACAGTTTTGATGTAGTAATGACATAAAGGCTATTTCAAGCTCTCACCAGCACTGCACTGTGATGGGGAAGGACGTGATTTCATTGGTGACAAAGCCACAGGTACTGCTAAGACACCTGTGTTTTATGGTCTTTGTTCACAATGGAAAGACACACCAAGTTTTACTAGTTAGAGAGTGCTGAATATCAAGGCCCGACTTTTTTCCGGGTTTCTAGGCTGTCGTACCCGCCACCCTGATGCAGGAGGCCCGGACTCGGGCAGAGTGTCGTTCTTGGGGAGCGATGGGGCTGTCATGGGTGGTGCTGGTCCTGTGAAGTGTCTGGGTCATTCAGCTTTGTAGTAGATCTTGTGGGAAGTTGAACTTCTGGGGCTAAGACAGTTTCCACAGTGCTAAAGGGACGGGACAGCGGAGGCTGCATCCTGATGGGTGATGGAGAGGGCTGGGGAGTGACAGGTTCGAGAGCAGGGTTGACCTCAGAGAGGCAGCAGCCCAAGTGAAAATGGCATAGACGTCCCAGCAGCCGGAGTCCATGGAGGAGGACTAGGCAGCTGGGGTGATAGCAGCCTGAGAGCCTTTGACTTTGGGATGTTGGGATGTTTGAAGACCCTGGGCCCAGAGCTTAGTGTGCAAAATATAATCAAACACATCTACCTTTCACACTTAAAAAGAAACAAGGGGTGTGTTTTTGTGTATATTGCCATAAAATAATTCGAAAGATTTGTTTTTTGAGACAGGGTCTCGCTTTGTAGCCCAGGCTGGCCTTGAACTCACGGTAGTCCTCCTGCCTCAGCCTCCTGAGTGCTGGATTACAGGTGTGTGCCACTGTGCCTGGCCTGAAAGATTTTTTTTAAAAAAATTCTTCTGTGTGCTGAGTATGGCAGTTTTGTATATGCCTGTGATCCCAGCACATGGCATTTGGGAGGCTGAGGCAGGAGGATCTCGAGTTTGAGACAAGCCTAGGCTACCTAGTTGACAAAAAAGGTTTTGCTTTTGTTTGCACACACACACATATATGTATATATATATATATATATATATATTTTTTTTTTTTTTTTTTTTTTTTTTTTTTTTTTTGGTGCTGGGGATCAAACTCTGGGCCTTGTGCTTGCAAGGCAAACACTCTAACCACTGAGCTAAATCCCCAGCCCCTGTTTGCATATATATTATTTTAGGAGGTTTTTTGTTTGTTTTTTGAGACAGAGTTTTACTATGTAGTTCAGACCAGTCTTGAACTCATTATGTAGCCCAGGCTGGCCTCGAACTCATGGTGATTATCCTGCCCCAGCCTCCTGAGAGTGGGGATTAGAAGTGTGCCACCACACCCAGCTTTTTTGGTTGTGTATTTTATTATTTGGCTGTGACTAATTTATTTTACAGTTGATTGTGATTACCTAGCAATCATAACATGTACTTAGAAATTCTTGGGATGCGAAAACACAAACCTATAACTCATTTTCAAAAGTAATAAAATTTCTGTGAATATTAAAATAGTAATTAGTAAAGACAATGGATTACCAGCATTTAAGGAAACATTTATTAGTTTCAATTTCTCTTGATTTTCTTAGTTTTATAGTGGGTCTGACCTGTATTCCTCTAACAGTCTGCATTCAGATTGTTTTGCAGGTGCCTGAGAGAGGTCCTGGGCCTGAGGACCCAGAGACGTGAGAGGTCTGGTGCATGAGGCGGCCCTGCCGTCGTCGTCAGTGGGGATTTGGGAAGAGTTCGGTGGAGTAGCTGGTACAGGAGCCTGACACCAGCTGGGCTGGGGAACGGCCGAGAGCGGAGCAGCAGGACAGGGGGCGAGAGAGGTCTGGGGGGGGAGGGTAGGTGAGGATGAGTCTGTGTGGGTTTTATGGCCAGTGCGGTTAGTTGAGTGGGTGACTAGTGTTCTGGTAGTTATCCGTTGGTCAGTAGGTTGACTGGTGATTGTTGTTTGACTGGCTTGTTGATGGGCAGATGTATAAGAGTTGATGGTTGTTTGGTTGGGCTGGTGTGTAATTGATGTTGGTTAGGCAGCAGGAGAGTGCAGTTTCTTTTCTCCTCCCCCATTTTCTCTTATTTCTTTCCAACGTGTAGCAGGGGCCATAATAGACACTAGAATCTTGTGATGCTAAAGACAGCCTGGGTACTGTCTCTGTGATACAGTTGACCACACTTTAGGTTTGGATCCAGTACTATGTAGGCGTATAGAGAGTGAATTTCGTCACCACCCAGGTTGTAAGGCTTATTGCCATTATTGTGGTGCTTATGAGTATTTATTAAGTAGCACCGGGGATACTACTTGGATGTGTTTCAATTTATTTCATTTTTTGGGGTTCTGGAGATCAAACTCAGGGCTTTGTGTTTGCTAGGCAAGTGCTCTACCACTGAGCTAAACCCCCAACCCCTATGTTTCAGTTATTATGGAAATAATTCATGCTTTTTTTTTTTTTTTTTTTTTTTGAGACAGAGTCTCTGTAGTTTGGGCTGATCTTGAACTAACTATGTAGCCCAGGCTGGCCTTGATCTCACAATGATCCTCCTGCCTCAGCCTCCTGAGTGCTGGGATTACGAGTGTGTGCCACCATGCTTGGCTCAATTCATAATAACTTTTACTAGTAAGTTCTTTTCCTTCCCATGCATAGGAATTGAGAGCTCAGTGGCACTGGGACGAAAGTTCTGGCTCTTTCTCCTGGTCACATAATTTGATATTCCAGTTGCCCACGTCAGGACGGCGCCCTTTCCTTCTGCCAATTTAAGCCAGGGTCCAAATTAATGGGTTCCTTCTCTCGGTCTTCCCACTTGGCACCATGTTGCCTGTGGCTGAAGATTGTGACATTAGACGCTCTAAAGCAGACCCGGGAAGGAGGAGGGTGGTTGTGGCCTCAGTTCCTTTAAATCATCGCCTGCCTTTTAAGCATGACTGTTTGCTGGGGCGGTGCTGCCTGATATTTTTTAGTGTGGGTTTTGAGTTGGTTGTTGGTTATCAGCAGAGTTTCATAAACAGTGTGGTGAAGGGTTGTGCAGAAGGCTGTGCTTCTCTTTGGTACCCTTAATTAGGAAAACAATGCCAGCTTTCTCTGCCCTTTATCTTCAGAATTTGTTGATTCCAAACAGGAGGGTTCTAATTTCTGAATCACTGCCACAGAAACAGTTGTAGGTTAGAGAAAGCTACAGTTCCTTATTTCCTGTGCCTCTCTCACCCCGCGGCTACCTTTCGTTTTGTTTTGAAATTTTGAGACAGGGTCTCCATATGTAGTTCAGGCTGGCCTCAATCTCACTATGTAGCCCAGGCTGGCCTCGAACTTGTGGCGATCCTCCTGCCTCAGCCTCCCAAGTGCTGGGATTGCAAGTGTGTGCCATCATGCCCGGCACCTACCTATTTTGTGTAATGTAATCAGATTACTGAGAGTATTCGGAAGAAGTGGTTGTGTAAGATCTAAAGGGATAAGATACAGTTCTCCAAAGTACATTTTACAGAATATTAGTCTCCTTGGAAATAGAATTTTTAAAATTTCCCTAGTCCAGTGATGTGCCTTTAGTCCTTCCTCAGAATTGTCAATGTACATTCGCATATTAAAAGGTCTCAGAAGTCTTGCTGCAGTTTAGAAATTGTTCACTGTGTAAGCCTGGCAGAGGCAGGAGGATCACTTGGCTCCCAGGTCCTGAGCCACCATGGGCAGCATACTGAGGCTCTTAAAAAACAAACAAACAAACTTGTTCCCAGTCTAGTGTGTCTACGGTTACTTTGCCACAGAGAGCTTTTGGCCTGGGAAAACCAGCGAACATTTAGGACAACCTTCTCGAAGACATAGTACTTGTGATGATACTCAGTGTTACACAGGCAACATTTGAAAATTGTGATAGGTGTTTCCATGTGTGTTTGAAAATGCAGCTACCTGTCAAAGCTATGATTTCACAGACATAATTGCTTAAAATACAGAAAGAAAAAAAAATGAGTTGGTTTAACGAAAACACTAGTAGATGGCCCATGTGTCGAGAGCGTAGGGCCAGATTTATGTGTGATCTGGGGTCGCTGAATGGGTGCTCCTCAGAGCCACATTCAAGGCCAAGGGATTCTGAGCTGTGAACACCTGGCTTGTGCGCTGGCGAGTCGGAGGCAGCTTCTGGCTCCAGGACAGACGTCAGTGAGGAACTGGCGATGAAGAGATCTGGCGTGCCTGCGTGCCTTCAGTTGACACAGCAGCTGGTGCTTGGGCGACGCCGTGGGTATTAATCCTGTGGCCCTCACTTGCTCTGCACTTGGACAGTTTGCCTCAGGAATGTGGGAACGTGTTCCGCCGTTAGCAGCCAGGCTGACCTGTGTATTTGGTTTGTTTATCTTACTGCCATGGCCATTTATCATGGGATAGAGTTCAGGGGCACAACGATAAATCTGTTTTAGGAGGATGATGTAACCTTCAGCATTTTTTTCCTCCTTGGCTTTTTGTGGCTTTTGAAGCATTTGTGACACCATCATGTCCATGTATGGGCCTCTTCCTTTGTGTGGCTGTTCCGGACTCCAGGGCAGAATGATCAACAGCAGATTTTAGAGTTGTTGGCCTGGGGTTCAAATCCCCACTGTGCCACTTATAAGCTGTGTGACTTTGGGTTTAATTTACTTGTTCATCACTTTTTATGAATCTGGAAAATGGAGCTAATAAAGATACACTGTAAAGCAGTGGTGAAAACTGAGGCTGGATGCAGAGTGTCTGCCTTAGGCAGAGTGCCCTTAGGGTGCCAGAGAGGAGGTTTGGAGGGCCTGGGAATGTGGGTGATTGATTTTGTTGTTGGCTTGAAAAACGTGACTGTAGGCATCCAGCAGACTCTCTTTGCGGAGTGTAAACCTTGCTATACTCCATTCCACAGGCCAGCTCTTTGGAAGGGGCAAAGGTCATCTCTTGAGGCCTGAGCCTGTTTGTCCAGGGTGTGTGTGTGATGAGGAATGGGAATGGCCACGGTGATCGCTGAGCAAAGGAGATCCTCAAAGACAGGCCGGCAAACTTGCGACGCATCTGGGCGTCCATTTATGGATAGGGAACATCACCTCGCACCCTGTGAAAGTCACACGAGGGTGCAGGGCGAGGTGCCACCCCTTCCTGCATGGCATGGGTGGGGAGCAGTTTCTTACCTCTTCTGAAAGATCCTGTACATACACGAACCCAGTCTGTAGCACCCCTACCCCTTTACTCAGATGCAGACTTGCCAGACAGGTTGCTTTCATCAGCAGCTGAAGCCTGCCGACTTTCCCACATCAGTGCCTGTAGATCCCCGAGAAGCAATTTGGTTAGAACAACTAGCTTCTTAACATGTGTATTATTACATTTCTATGTCTTGGGCGATATGTGCCAACATTTATCATAAAAGGAACAAATGTAATTTAAAATTTAAAAATTCACACATCATGGAAGGAACAGATGAAACCCCTGTCTCCTGCCACTGGGGCAGTCTTCATAGAGAAGGGCCGGAGGACACAGGTGTGCTGCTTCCGGGCCTCCTGCGCAGTTGTGCAAGCATGCTTTCCGCTGCAATGTGAACTTTTCTGTAGATGATACACGTCCCTACCAGAACACCGTTCCCACAGCAGCCTGGGACTCTCTTTCTTGAATGTAAAGTTTATTTAACTGCTTACCGGCAGGGAGGTATTCAAGTTGTTTTCTCTGCATTATATTGTTGTCATGAACTGCTTTAATGGTTAAAGATCACTTGAATACCGACCCCCCTCTCATCTCCCGTTAGCAGAAGAAATCACCTTAGAGAACTTTCTTGTATACTTCATGCTTCACATTGAATTTATTGACCTCACATTTAATTTTCTGTCGGCAGTGGCCCGGCCTGGCCCCTGCAGACTGCTCAGGAATCTGCCGGATGAGTCAGGGGTGGCCTGCAGATTTTATTTAGCAATCTGCCAGTTCATTCAGCAGTTCATGAAGCAGAGAACATCTTGATTCTATCAGCCTTAATCCCGGGGCCCTCGGCCGGCTCTTGGGGTCATTAGCAGATGGAATGCTTGGCAGTGCTGAGGCCTGGATTCGGGGGTGTTGGGCCCTGGGAAGCCTTGGCCCGGGATAGGATGGCACCCAGTCTTTCACGATGCTAATGAGGCACTGGTGGGCCCCAAATTATACTAATAGTAAGAATAGTAGTATAGAGATGGAAGTGAGGAGGGAAGGAAGGGAAAAAGAATTTAAAAAAAAGAATCAAAGAAAAAAATGGAAATAGAGCTTTTTAAATAGAGCTAATAGTAAAAATAGTTGTATAGAGATGGAAGTGAGGAGGGAAGGAAGGGAAAAAGGATTTTAAAAAAAGAATCAAAGAAAAAAATGGAAATAGAGCTTTTTCAAATGGGAAAGGGATTAAGAGTTAGAGGACACAGGGAGGGATGGAAGAGGAAGGGGACAAAAAAAATTGAGGTGTGTTATGTACATGTACAAACTCCTCACAATAAATATTTTGTACTGCAAATGTGTACTAATAAAAATACATTAATAAAAAATAAACATTCTAAAAATAATTAAACATACAGCCCTGATGCTGTAGTGGAACCATCACCAGGCAGCACACTACCTGCTTTACTACGTGATGTCACAGCGGCTTGGTGAGGTGCTGAGCCCTGTTTTTATTCTCATTTTGTAGGTGAGGACGTGACCACAGGGCCCTGTCCCACTCCCTATCTGCAGCTAGAGTGAGTTGCTGCACTTGGGAGCGACTGACCTCTCTGACCCCCAGACAGGGTGCCTGGACTTCTTGCCCTGACTATCCCAACATCCCTGACCCACGGTTACTAGGCTGCGGGTCTTTCCAGCCAGTGACCCACAGCCAGTGACTCTGTTTTTGTACCCCTCCCTCCAGGCTCCTCCTGCTGGGAAGCGGCCAGTTGGGGCTGAGACTCTTTGCAGGGAGCTCTGGTGTGACTGGGTGAGTCTTGTATTCAGAGGCTTCCTCATGTCATCATGGGTCGAAAGATCTAAATTTGGAGGCACAAATTCTACCTGTCAGCTGAGCTAAGTACACGGAGGAGAAGCAGCCTAAAAGTGTCCCCTGTAGGGACACCCATAAGTAGTCAGGATTTCTTTCCTCCGACTCCATCCTCTTTCTGTTGGTGGTGGGGAGAACCAAGGCTTATAAATTATTCGGAATTTCCCTCAGTTTGATTCCTGTTCAAGACTTTAAGTGGAGAGTTTTGTTCCTTTTATGACTTCACACTCTTCGGGCAGGCCGCCATCTCTCTAAGGATCTTGTATGAGCTTTGTAACAAGAGGCGAGTTACAGGGAGCGTGCAATCTGACCTCCCCCCTTTCCAACCAAGGAAGCCACCTGATCCTGCTTTGTAACAGCACCAACTTTTACAAGTTTGCAGTGTAAGTATGAGTATCTGACCAAGTCATCATTTCCATTATTTTTATTTAACTTGTAACTATAAAAAGGAAAGACCCCTTCCCACATAGCCTAGTATGAGGCACAAAAATCCAGTCAGGGTTTTCTTTTCATCCTTTTTCTCTTAAATAAAGGTCATTTGTTTGTCCTGTGGACACATATGCACGTTTTCATTGTAATAATGTCACCATCTCTTTGCAGAGCACTTTAGAGCCAATTTAATTTATTTAAGAGTTTAATTTGTGAAAAAAAAAGTTTAATTTGTGTCGGACATGCTGGCATATGCTTGTGATCCCAGCATTCCTGTAATGCCAGCATTCTGAGGCAATAGGATCGTGAGTTCAAGCCCAGCCTGGGTAATTTAGCAAGACCTATTATCAAAATAAAAAAAAAAAGGACAAGAAAAAAAAAAGAGACTAGAAGGAAGAAAATGGAAACAAAACTTTTGTAAATAAGGAGGGGAAGAGGGGTTGAAGGGAGGGGAGGGGAATGGGAAAAAAAGAAACAGCGAGCTATATCATATACAGGTACAAATTCTGTATGATGAACATTATCATTATATCTGAAATGTACCACTAAAATAAAATTTAAAAAAATTAAAAAAGGGCTGGAGATGTAGCTCAGTGCAAAGGCCTTGAGTTCACTCCCCAGGACAAGAGATTAAAAAATCCATTTGTATCTAGCAGAGTCTGGTACTCAGTAGACAGTAAGGAAATATTTGTTGGGTATAAGAACATAATAGAAGAGCTGGGTTGGTGGGACATGCCTATAATCCCAGCACTTAGAAGGCTGAAGCAGGAGGGAGGATTTGCGCGAGTTGGAGGCTTACATAGTGAGTTCAAGGCCAGCCTGAATTATAGAGCAAGATCCTGTTTCAAAAAAATAAAAAAAGGATAGAACAAATTGAGCTTTCAGGAATACCAGTAATCCTAATTCCTAGTTTCTAGGGGAACGACAGGCTGGCGAATTGAGTTCCTAAGGCAGAGCTGCATCTTCTCTGAGGAGTTGGCCAAGGATGGTTCCTGGCCCAGGCAGTGAGGCAGGCCTGGAGACCTTTTGGGCAGAGAAAGGGTCAAAGCCACGAGGACTGGAATCCCCAGTCCCCCAGGATAGGAAGGGTTGAGGCTAAGATGACCAGCTCTGCCTCCAGTGTGTGCTGCTCTTACCACTGTCCCCCACACTCTGCCTTCTCCTTCTGCCTCGCAAGTCTGCACCCTTCTGGGGTGACAGAAGCTTGGTTCACCTCCCAGCTGTGGGATGGTCCTCAGTCTCCTCATCTAGAAGGGGAGTGTAATGACTGCACTCGGCTCTTCCACCTGCTGTGACCTAATAGATTCAGGGAAGTAGCTGGAGGAAGATTTTGGGCTCTGGTAAAAAAAAATCTAGGTGCTCCTTAAATGTCACTTTGGTCTTCACCTCTGTGGGCTTCTGTTCTGTCATCTGTAAAATGGGATTAACCAAGGAAGTCACCCTCACAGGGTCTGTGTGGAGGTTGCAGAGGGAATGCAGGCACACAGGGGAGAGGCTGGTCTCAAGGGTTCCCTGTGGGCTGTAGGGGCACGTGGCCGGGGTGGGCATGGCCTGGCTCCCAGAGAGTGAGCTCCCTATCTGGGGAGGTGGCTGCTGTCCAGGACTATGGGACTGGAGTTCACAGGGCATGAGGCCGGCCCTCCATTCACAGCCAGCCTTTGTTGTTTCAGCTGGACCCCTTCTCGGAATGGTGGGAGCTGGAAGTCAGGGTCTGCTGGCCGCCGCCGTCTAGGGCCTCGGGAGTTCATGCTGGGGTTGAGCCTGAGCCTCCAGTGGCTGGACGCTGGGGTCCTCAGCTCAGTGCTCCGTGCCGAGGAGTCCTTAGGGGCCTTGTCTTGTTAGTTACCCAGGAGTACTGGTGGCAGCGGCAGAATGAGTTTGTAGGAACCGACAGCTTTGAGATCAAAGCCTTTATCGATTGATTGCAGTAGTGAGGACTGAACCCAGGGCTTTTGCACTGAGCTATGTCCCTTATCCTTTATGTTTTATTTATTTAGTCATTTTAAAAATTCTATTTATTTATTTATTTTTGAGACAGGGCCTCGCTATGTAGCCCAGGCGGACCTTGAACTCATGGCGATCCTCCTAAGTTAACCTCCCAAGTGCTGGGATCACAGGTGTGCGCCACCACACCTGGCCTTTATGTTTTACTTTGAGGCAGGGTCTCCCTAATTGCTACATTGCTCAACTGGACTCAGACTTGTGATCCTCCTGCTTCAGCTTCCCAAAGTCCTGGAATTACAGGCATGTGCTACTATGCTCAGCTCAAACCTATTTTTAGAGTATACCGATTAGACTGTTTTGAAGTGGTCCTCCCCCCGCCCTCTGCCCCGTTTTAACCTTTCTAATGCCAAAGTTACAGTCATTATTCTAACTTTCTGAAGATTTTGCAATAATATTAAGTGGAAGGATACTTAGTATAACTTAGTCCTTTAGCACACCCATTTCATGTATCATTTAGTTCAGGGGGCCTTTTTTGTTGGATATAGAGCAATTCTTAAAAGTAATAATGTTTCAGAAGTGGCATTGAAAAGAAAGCTATTTAAATAAAGCAGCTCCTCTTAACCAGGAAATAGGCTGTATGGAGTAAAGTGCAAAGCAGTACACCAGCATATGAGCTGAAAGTTCACCAGGCTCTAAATGCTGAAATAAAAACCAGGTATTTATGAAATTGTTTGTTCCAACTGTTTCAGGCAAAAATTGTCCAGCCAGCAAGTGAGAGAAAACAGAAGGAATAGTTTGCAAAGTAGGAAATTTGAAGTGTGAGGTTATGCATAAGGAATGTGTTAGGAGCCTATAGTAAAAATCTCAAATCAGGGATTTGGGTGTGTTTACTCAGCTTCGTTGCAGAGAACTCCTGGCCACCACCTTTGTGCCCTGCCCAGGGCAGGCAGATTGCCACTCTGCACAATCATCTTCTTAGCTGAGTCTCATACTGTGTGCCTTGTTCACAGTAGACACTGGTAATATATTTTAGCAATCTTTTTTTTTCCCCTGGTACCTGGGATCAAAACCTGGGACAGCTGAGCTAAATCCCTAGCCTTTTAAATATATAGCTATACTTAAATATACATTACTATAATAATATTAATTATATATTTAATAATATTAAGATGTATTTTTAAAATTTTGAGCTAGTGTCCCGCTAAGCTGCTTTGGTGAGATTCAAATTTGTGATCTTCCTGACTCAACCGCCCTCAGTGCTGGGATTACAGGCATGCGCCACCACACTTGGTTTATTTCAGCAGTCTCTCTTGCTGAGATCCACATGTGGCCTCAGAGCCCATCTCAACATAGTGCCAACACCATGGTCTACTGTATGATCTCTCGAAAAGTTACTAGCATAAAAAGACTTTCTGAATGAACCCCTTATTAACTGAAACCTGACATGGTCCTGTATAAAAATCAATTCAAACAGCTCTTTTGTAATCCTTGAGCAATTCATGAGCCCAAAGAGGATTTGAAATCCAGCTGACCCCAATTTATTAATGATTTTTTTCTCTTAACGATTGAGGGAGGTCCATATGGCTTCAGGTCTTCCAAAGCCCAGAACATCTTCTTGGCATAGTTCAACTGCTGTTTAAAAAAAAAAAAAATCAAGAACTCTAATGGAAAGATGTGAAAATGTGTTACTTACCAGCCTTCAGGTTGGCAGGGCACTCATCCCCTGGTCCGGCCTCTCCTTGGGCAGTCACAACCCGGTGACTGTAATGTGTGGGGCTCTGGGGAGAATGTGTAGAAGAGGCCAGCTACTACCCAGGGCCCAAAGCAGTGGCACTCCTCACTCCTGCTCACTGCCCATTTCGAGACGGCCACACCACTGAATTCCGATGGAGGCCGAGAGGCATCTAGCTAGGTAGGAGCCACATGGCTGGGAGAGAAGAGGAAGAAAAATTGTCAGATATGTTTCATTCATCAGCGCTGCAAGTTGTATGGTTGTAGGTCTCCGTAGCTCAGTATGAAGGCCCTGGGTTCAATCCCCAGGACTGGGGGAAAAAAAAGGGAGGGCCATTAATCCCCCTGAAATGTGACCTGGCCTTGGGCAACTGACCAAGATGGATCTTTCTTAAACTGGTTTCAGAGGGCAGGCTGCATCTGAGACACTGAGGAGAGTGTCACTGCCTCCTCTCAGTTCAGGGGGCCTCCTTGTTTGGGCACTTGAAGGGTATAGTTCAGCTCCGGAAGAAGCCAGGGCAGAGAGGAACTGCAGGACTGACTGAGGATGTCAGTGGGCACTGGATCCCGCACCCCAGGCCATCGGAGGTCCGAAGTGGGGTGACCTTGGAGCAGCCCTGCACAGGACACTGCAGCTGCTACTACTGTGGTCTCCGCCACATGGCCAGGGCCTCTGGACAGTCCCAGTGCGAGCTGCAGCCTCCACCTTGAACTGCTAAGCTTTCACTTTCCCTCCTACCTTTGTGCCTCTTGTCTCAGGGTTGGTAAGAGCATGTGGGAGTCAGGGAGGAGAAGAAGAGTAATAATGTTAGTGTTGACCGCATACTGACTGTGGGCATCTGAGTGTGGGCAAGGTCCATCCCTTTGGGGTCCCCGCAATCCTGTGCTCATCTTCCAGTACTGTCTGGTGTACGGTGGGGGAACCGAGATGCAGATTAGGGGGTGGAGGCAGCCCGTGCCTTTCCCAGCTTTCCCTGGGTGGCCTTCAATGCTGCGTTCTGTGCGTTCTGTGTTGCTCGTGTGGGGATCAGAGGGAGGAGCGTTCCGGAGCAGGTTCAGGATTCTGTATGAAAAGGCTCTTGTGCCATTTTTGGAGACAGAATGTTTTTGGGCTGCCCAGACTAGCCTGGGACTCCTGGGCTCAAGCAGTCCTTCCGGCTCAGCCTCCCAAGTAACTGAGATGACAGGAGCCAGCTTACTTTTTGCAAACATCTACAACATGCAGAGCTGCTTCTCCTAGGGCGCCGGAGGTGGGGCATGTCAGGCAGTGGCAGCCTGTCTCCCAGAGAGCCCAGGGTGCTCTGCTGTGGGGGCAGCAGGGAACAGGATCTACCCGGGTCCTGACTCTGTGGAGCTGACTCTTTGGGCAGAATGGCAGATGTGCTGCCAAGGGTGGTTATTTGACCACAGCCGTGGGAGGTGGGCAGATGGCAAGGGCATGCGCTGTGAGGGGCACTTAGCAGGGAACCTCTTCTTCATTTGTAGTTGGGTGTTGCAGGAAAGGGAGTTCCAGACCAGTAGGCTAGGAGCCAAGAATCAAGGAATTTGGTGTTCTTTGAAGCCAGGAAGTCAAGGGGAAGGCTGAACATCTAGCCCGCCTCATATTCTTTCTCAGAAAGATCTCGTAAATTGTCAGTAATCCTGTTCCTGAGTGTTCTCTGAGGACCTCAGGCCATGTTGGTTTTAGTCTCTCTTTTTCTCTTTGAACTGGGGATTGAACCAAGGACCTTCACACTGAGCTACACCCTCAGCACTCATTATCTTTTTATTTTGATATAGGGTCTCACTGAGTTGCCCAGGCTGGGCTTGAGCTTGTGATTCTCCTGCTTCAGCCTCCCAGAGTACTGGAATTCCAGGACTGTACCACCACCTCTGACTCATGGTGGTCTCTAACTGCTTAGCTTACAAGTGTCCTCTCCAGAGCCCTTAGGCTTACAGCAATATGATGGGTCATTGTGTCTGCTTACAGCAGGAAGGCAGGTGCCTTAGAGGCTGCGGTCCTGGCCCTCCTACTTAAACACCTGACTCAGAAAAGTGACCAGTGGAATATGTAAACTACATGCATGTTCACAAGGTACTTCCTTTAGTTTCTTCCTTGCACATAGCACTTGGATGATGGCTTGTGGGCTTCTGGCTCTAAGGAAGAGCTGCACTTACGTATTAGGTGAATTAGTAAAGAAGGAAGGGAAGTGAGATTTAGTAAGTGCCCACCATGTGCAGGCATTGTGCTCAGCTCCTGGCATTCTCTGACCTACCTACTCCATACAACAACCCTGGCAAGCTGTTGACTATTGTCATTGCTGTTTGGTAGATGATGGAAAATAAGGCTCAGAGAGGGGGATGGATTGTTGAAAGTGACAAAACTTGTCAAGCCGCTTGTTCCAGCTCCTGCTCTGGGAATCATTCTGCTCACCTCCTCCCAAAGGGCAATGGAGCTAGGAGGCAGGGAACAGAGCATATGGCATCCTGTTACCCAGACGACCAACTTGTGGTGCCAAGTGTGGTCTTAGTCACAGGTCCCAAGTACACACATTGTCATCTTTTGTTTGATTCCTGTAGTCACTTGGTGGCTGTTTGGAACTGGGCAGCCAGCTGTACTGTGGCCAAAGGATGACCTATCATCTTTGTCCTTGTGGGTTACCAACCTGTCATCCCGTTAATCATTGGCAGCCGGATGAGAACATGCCAGCTTGGCTTCCAGGTGTGTCATGGGTAGTACAGTACTTGGAGATTTGACCAACAGATGGGTGTGTGGGTCTGGCCCCTCCAAATAAGAGCAGAGAGAGGAAAGGCTACTATCTTCCTGATGCTGGGGAACTGGTCCACCAAGGAGATGTTTCTGAAAAATGCCTAAAAATAGCCAGTTCACCTCCTTAAGTGTCCCCATTCTGTGGAACGCTGATGTACTGGACTGGAGAACCAATGTACAGAAATGATGGGAAAAAATTTTCATCCTAGAATAGTAGTAGCTCAAATTAACCTTCTACCTATTACCAAAAAAAAAAGCTCGTGCCCTCAACTGCTTTGCTTGTAGTCCCAGCACTTGGGAGGCTGAGGCAGGAGGATTGCTGAGTTCAAGACCAGCCTGAACTACATAGCAAGACTCTGTCTCAAAAAACCAATAAATAAGTAAATAGAAACAACATTTTAATTTTAAATAGTTTGAGAGAGTATGTGTGGTTTGAGGGTCAGTTTATACACAGCCAGGAGCATTATGTGGGAATTGTGATGGTTGGACTTGGGAAGGGGAAATCCATGGCTGGATTCCAGCCTCCTGAGATCTGGACAGGTTCTGGGAGGCTGGACACTGGCTGATCTTATTTCCGAAATGGGCTGTCAAGCAGGAGAGGCCTCAGTTTATCTGGTCTTTTCCTCCGTCTACTTTTCTGTTCTTTGTTTACAGTCAGCATAAACACTGCCGAGCATACGCAGGGCCGAGAATTCTGTGACCCAAGGTGATGGTCTGACCCTGACACTGCAGTACCGTGTAGCATTTCATTTTCTACCCCGGGGAGTCTCCTGTTTCCTATGGATGGGAACTGGGGAGGTCTTTTGGGCAGGCCTCCATCTTTTTATTGTTCCAAGATTTTGGTCAAGCATTTGAACTTTCACCTGTCAAAATCACTTTTGGAATGAAGACGGCTTTCCCTCCAGCTTCTTAGAATAGCAGGATGAAGGTATCATTTATCCCAGTGAGACTTTAATGGGGCTTTCCCACTTGGACACCCACCTTGAATTCATTGGAAACAGAAGTTCTGGGCATGGTATTTTTCATACATTTGGCTCAGATTTTAACTGGGTCATATTTCCCTTCGAGACTTTTTTTTTAAGACTCTTGTTTCATTTCTTTATAGCAGCATGTGTAAGCTGGGTAAAAATAGAGCACACTGCCTCCGTGCTTCCAGTTATATGTTAAATCTGTAGGTTTACTTTTGAAGAGCATTTAACACAGAGCTTGGGAAAGTTTGAGTTTTGCCGGCCTGAGGGCTGTGACTGGATGAGATCTTCTAGTCCCTTCAGAGCCCCTGAGGTACAAGAGCCCGGTGCCTCCATTGTCCCAGGCCACCACCGTTGCTCTGCCCACATAGCCACATGTGTACACATGCTTTGCATGTCATGACACAGGGCTGTAATCCCAGCTCTTTGGAAGACTGAGCAGGAGGATCACAAGTTCAAGGCTATCCTGGGGAACTTGTGAAACATTGTCTCAAAATAAAAAATAAGGGCTGGGGATTTAGCTCAGTGGTTACAGTGCTTGCCTAGCAAGAGCAAAGCCCTGAGTTCCATCCCCAGCACCAAAGGAAAAAAAAAAAAAAGGGGGCTTGAGATGTAGCTCAGAGGTAGAATGCTTTAGCATGCACAAAGCCCTGGGTTCAATCTGTGGTATCAAAACCAAACCAAGCCAAACCACAGTATCTCCTGATACATTACTTGGAATGAGGATTGTTTGAATTTAGTCTTACCGGCCAGTTCATAGTAACCTTTATTTGTCCAGTGTAGATGATCAGATATAGATACTGAATGTGCAACTGTGAAATTACTTCTGGTTTCTGTGGGTTTGGGTGTGCACTTTTAAATAAGGTTTTTCTTTTCTTTTTTTTTTTTTTTTAAGTCTTTTGTTGTAAGTGATTTAACAATAGGTTAATTTTTAAGGCCCAGTCTTTCAGTTTTGAGTGGCAGGCCAAGCATACCCTCACAGCACGTGTGTGTTTTTCATGTGGTTGTCGTTGGGTTTCATTATGTGCAGTTTGGTTGTGTTTAACCAGCATTCCGGTGGCTGCTGGTGGCTGAGTGAGACCGGGCAGGCTGCTGGCTCGGAGATGAAGTTTCAGTTGCTCCCAACAGGCACTCACAGCTCTGTTGTGGGAGGGCAGCAGAGGATTGGATGGCCAGTCTGGGCGCCAAGAAAGAGGCTCTGGCACTCATATGCTGCTGGGCAATGGCACTGCTGGCCACAAGGTCTGGCACCTGACCGGTGAGCCAGGGCTTGTCCTGCAGCCGGATGAGGTAAAGGGTCTGCCCGTTGAAGGGTTCCAGACCATGAGAGGTCCTGGCTTGGGGCAAGATGTCATTGGAACAGGCTGTCTTTAACCCTAGGTCTGGAGCACGGTGGGGGGGTGTGGGATCAAGGGTAATGCTGATTGGCTGGAGCTCGAGCGGAGGGAAGGTGCTGTATGTTTAAGCAGTTGGTGGACATTGGGGACCATCATTGAGTTTGGGTGTATAGAGGTACCCAACTGGAGAGATGATCCTGGGGCTTCATGGCTGTCAGAGGCAACAGGAGAGTGGGGGAAGGGGCTGTCTAATCACTGGGAAGGTGTGGAGAGAATTTGCCAAGAGATTTAGATTGGGAGAGATGTTTTCAGCTCAGGGTCTGAGTAGAATGAGGAGTGGCTATGGATGATGTTAGGAGGGAGAAAGAAAAAGAGGAGACACTGATTTTATAGATATTTGCATTTGATGGGTGCAGATGGGAAATTGGGAATTGGACAGAACCAGAAGGGCTGGTGGTGGGAGGGTTTTGTCACTCTGGAGGACTTTGGCTTATCATTTACCCTCCTGGCGACAGAGGCTTCCAGGTGCATTAGCCAATTCAGAGTTTCCTCTTCTGAATGACTCGCTTGTCAGAGCAGCAAAGATGAAGATGATTGGTAACACCTGTTGGTGAGAAGCAAGGGGAAAGTGGCTTCTTCAACCTGCAAATAGGAGTGTAAATATAAACAACTTTTATAGGGAACAGATGACTAGAACATGATTATTAGTGGGGGGAACATTTCAAAACCAGTCATAAGGGGTTGGGGATTTAGCTCAGTGGTTACAGTGCTTGCCTAGCAAGTGCAAGACCCTGAGTTCAATCCCCGGCACCAAAAAACCAAAAACAACCAATCATAAGGCAGGCATGATGGCACACCTCTCATCCCAGTGTTCTAGGAGACTGAGGCAGGAGGATCACATTTAAGCCCAGCCTGGGCAGCTTAGCAAAACCTTGTCTCAAAACAGAAAATAAAGAAAGGGCTGGGGATGCAGCTCATTGTGAAGGCCCTGAGTTCAATCCCCAGTACTGAAAAACAAAAAACAAAAACCAAAAAACTGCAGGACTGGGCATACATATCAGGGTGGGGTACTTGCCTAGCAGGTGTGAGGTCCTGGGTTTCATCCATGGTACTACGAAGACAAAGCAATGAGCAGACAAAGAAGGAAACAAAACAAAACCTAATCATATAGCGGCGCACACAAAGGTACACACACAGTCTGATAGACTGTGTGCTACCAGGTGTCAGGTGGTTGTCTGTGATGCAGCCACTCCTTTCTTGTGGTCTATATTTCTGAACTTTTTTTTCCGTTATTTGGGACAGGGTCTCACTATGTAGTTCAGGCTGGCCAAGGCCTGAACTCACTCTGTAGTCAGGGCTGGCCTCAAACTCGTGGTGGTCCTCCTGCCTCAGCCTCCCAAATGCTGGGATTATAGGCATGTGCTGCCACACCTGGCATGATTTCTTTCAAGGATAAAACATTTTTTTATTATGGAAAATTTTAAGTATGCACTAAAATAGAGACAGTAATATAATGTATTGTCATGACCCCGTGGTACCAGTTAATAATGTTTTAGAATCATTTTTCATACATTCCCATTCTCAAGTATTTTCAAGCAAATATTGGTGATGCATCCTTTCACTCGCAGTACAGTTCTCTAATGGGGAAGACTTCATTTACTTTTTTATGAAGAGCATGATGTTCACAGTCGTGAACATCAAGGGTGACCAAGCCTGTGGTTATCTCCTCAGATAGCAAGGCCATTGTGGATGGAAACCTGAAGCTCATTTTGGGCCTGGTGTGGACACTGATTCTCCACTACTCCATCTCCATGCCTGTGTGGGAGGATGAAGGAGATGATGATGCCAAGAAGCAGACGCCAAAGCAGAGGCTGCTGGGATGGATTCAGAACAAGATCCCCTACCTGCCCATCACGAACTTTAACCAGAACTGGCAAGATGGCAAAGCCCTGGGAGCCCTGGTAGACAGCTGTGCCCCAGGTAAGTGCCCTGGCTGCCTCGGCCATCTCCTCCACCTGGGCGTATATGGGCCCTGAGCCTGTGGTTGCGGTGGGAAGTCTAGCTTTGCTATGATTGCTGTGTCTCCCGATTTGAGCCCACTGTAAGACAGACAGTGGAACCAAGCATGCTCTGTCTGCCCTTTCCGTGGCAGGTCTTCTAGGTAGATCCATAGGTACGTTTAAGCACAAAATCCAGTCATGTATGTAAATTCCCAATGAAGGTCTCAGTGCTTGTGCTTCAAGTAGGCTTTGGGTTTAGCTTCCAGACTCCATAGTCCTGTGTCTTCCCACATTGGTGCCTGGTTTCCCCTTGGCTTCAACAGAAACATGTGGGCCTGTTAGGTGGCTTGGCGTGAAAATCTAAAAAATTCCACTGAGTGGAAAGTACCCGTTTCTATTAACCACTAGTTTGACTATATATGGCTTTCTTTGCCCTTTTCTTTCTGTATTGCTGTGGAGTTGCGCTTGATCAGGATCCAGTTGGAGCCTTCTCCACTGTTGGTTGAGTGTACCCCACAATTGTAATTATCCTCATTGGAGGGTTTAAATAGATTGGTAGAGTTTGCTGGTACCCACTCAACAGAAAAATCAGAGCCAGCATTTATATGTGCTTCCCCAAAATTGTTTTTAGTGAAAAAAAAAAGGCCTAATAATTATATTTTCCTTTTACCAAGTGGTCGATATATGCTGGGCACGTTAATGTTTCTGAGTAGGGAGGAATGCTGATTGAAGGCCTCATTCTTCCTCCACAGGCCATAAATTGGTGTTATTTAGGAGTGATTTGAAGCAGTGTTAGTTCATTTCCTTGTGCCCTCTTCTATCTTCTGATATAATTTAGGGTTCCTCCCTCTAGTTTAAATTTGAAGATTTCTACTCTAGTCTTATACTACTTGTGCTTATAAAGACTTTAAAAATAATTATAGGATTGCAGCTTTCCCTTCCCCACCTTTGGGAGACAGGGTCTCCCTATGTACTTCAGGCTGGTCCTGAACTCACTATGTAGTCCAGGCTGGCCTCGAACTTGGGGTGAGCCTCCTGTTTCAGCCTCCTGAGTATTGGGATTACAGGTGTGCCCCACCACACCTGGCAGGATTGTGCCTTTGAACAACTGGATTTTTGAATCACACAGTGTGTTAGTTCTGTCCTCTTAGATACAGTCAGGGATAGGGTCAAAAAACCTCTCCTGTGAAAAGCACCAGGCCTGAACAGTTTTACAGGACATGTTTAGATAGCAGACCTTCAAGGAACGTGAGGTGCCTCTTAATACAAGATAGCATATCAAAGGAGAAGTAAGTGCTAATGTAGAATCATTTCCATTCTGTTACACTCCTGTCTGTGGTGAATTTTGCCCATAAAATGTGTAATTCACTGAGAATTTAGGGGAGATTGTTCTCTCTGAGTTGAGACCAAATGGGTTTATTTTTCAGCCTGTGGCTTCTTGTAATCTCTTCAGTCAGCTAAGGCTAAAAGTATCTTTTGTGTTATGTCAACAGGTCTGTGTCCAGACTGGGAATCCTGGGATCCACGAAAGCCTGTGGACAATGCCCGAGAAGCCATGCAGCAGGCAGATGACTGGCTGGGTGTCCCACAGGTGTGTATGTTTGTGCCACATCCTGCCAGGCTGCTCCCACCCTCTGGCTCCTAGCACTCTGGATACCTTTCTGGAATGGACAGACAGCCTTTAAAGAGCATTCCTTTGGCACTCTTCTGTCTTCCTCCATTCACCAGGTTCTCATGGACCTAGGTACCTGTACATCATCCAGGCATCTTCACGTCACTCTTCTTTGTCACATGCTGGAAATTTTTCTGTTCTTTTTGCTGAATACAAGTTGAAAGTTATCAAAATTTGTAACTCTTAGTTTGAGCCATGGCTACTGTAGATGGTATCTAAGATGTACATGCATCAGGAAAAGAAAAACTTGTATAAATATTTTAATACTAAATTGATTGAGATGTATGAGATTAATATGAGTTACTTTTGGCCTCTACAATTACAAGAGGTCGGAGCTGGGGATTTAGCTCAGTGGTTAGAGTGCCTGCCTAACAAGCACGTGGCCCTGAGTTCGATCCCTGGCACCAAAAAAAAAAAAAAAAAAAAAAAATACAATTACAAGAGGTGCTCAAAGTGGTGGCCATTAGCTTCCAGACATTTATTAGTATGGCAAACTGCTGGAGAGTATATGTTTTTTTTTTTGGCAGTCTCTCTGTCTGTCTGTCTATCTAAATATATATGTATATGAACAAACTGGGATAACTCACCATTAATGGAAATTGTGGAAGAGCTTACAATGTTCATAATCCTATCATAGGAATATTAAAAAGAACTTAGAAATTGAATAAATCTTAGATACCATCTACAGTAGCCATACTGCTTAGTTGAGTCCAGTCTTGTTAACAGGGAGGAAATCCAGTGTTTTCCCTCTGAAACCTCCCTAACTGTTAAGTACCATGACTCCCATGGTCAAAACCCTGTCAAAGAGAAGGCATAGGTAGCCAGTGCTATGGGACTGAAGGCCTTGCTCTGGGCTGTGTTAAGGTCGAAGTTTGTGTTCAGAGTTAAGTTCAGTGTATTTTGTAACAGGATTCTTTGGAAGGTAGAAAAAGCTTGCCTGTTTATTTGGTTTGGTTTGGGAGTCATGTCTCTGCTACATGATCCGTTTCTTGGCTCATCCAACCTCAGGAAGTGGTATGGTATGTTTTTCTTCTCCTCTTAAGCCTGAAACCATCTCCTTTTGATGGTCATGTGATGTTGGCACTGTGAAGTTGTTGAAGGAGCTGCTGAGGAGAAATGCCGATTGAGTACACATCCTACTTTTTATGGAATGTTTCGTAGGCGACTGCTCAAACCCAAATAGCTATTTTGTTCTTGTAGGGTAATCCTCAGTGTTCTCTGGTGCTTTCTATCATAGAGAGAGGGAAATTGAGTTCATCTGTTCATCATTTTGATTAACCTGGCTTATGGGGCAGATCCTCTGTCCATACAAGGAGGTGCGGCTTACATGCCTGGCGCCATTGTTAGAAGCAGAGAGGACTTTGCATGCTTTAGAACTGGGGACAGGTGACACTTTCAGGGAGGTCTTCTGTCTAGTGTGGGTCTAATCTTGCTCTTAAATTGAATGTCAAGAGAAATTCACTCCTTCCTTCCTTTTTTTTTTAAAAATAGCTTCTAATATTTTGAGACTGCATATCTAGTAAGTCTCTGTGTTGTCGTTTATTGGTTTTTTTCTGTGTTACTTTATTAGAAGGGTTAATAGAGATGCAGATGGTGAATATGAGCAAAATAAGAGGCCCTTTTATTAGCTTTTTTGGTAATATTTTATAATCATGTATGTGCTTATCTCTTCTTCCTCTTGTCTTGGTATAGTTTATTCCTTTATCCTTTCCAGAAATTTTGACCAGAGTTTGAATACAGTCTTTTTTGGAGAGGTGGAGGGCATGAATCTTTGGAAATTACATGTGAAAATTTCTGGAAGTTATCCCACAGCTTCCAAAGGGGCTGGTGATGCCTCTAAAAAGTTGTTAAAATTTTTAATTTGGTGCTTGGTTGAATGTAATTTCACTTAAATGAAAAGCTGACCCAATTTCTTAATATTTGTAGCCTTTTGTGGGTGCAAAGTGATGTGGGCATTCATCTACTATGTCATTATCCTAGGTCATTACTCCGGAAGAAATTATTCACCCAGATGTGGATGAGCACTCGGTGATGACTTATCTGTCCCAGTTTCCCAAAGCCAAACTCAAGCCAGGTGCACCTCTTAAACCCAAACTCAACCCAAAGAAAGCCAGGGCCTATGGCAGAGGTAAGTACTGGTCCTGCTGGATTTGAGACTCATTTTCTGGTGGTGATTATTATATGGGCTCAAGAGAAATGTTCTCAGTGTCAGAAAGATAGAATTGGCTTAATCCTTAGCCTCCTTTGTCACATTTTTTTTTAAAAATCCTAAGATTCATTTATTTATGACTCTTACATTTTGCTTTGTCAATTGAAGGCTTTAAGAAATGCTTCTGTCATATAATAGTGATTTTAGTGCACTAATTTTCTTGGTGGTACTGAGAAAGGGCTGCTCCTCCTATTTTTTTCAGACGAGGAATCAGAGCCTGGTCCCCAGAGGTGGGGGTGGGTCTTTTCCCAGATTGCAGGTCAGTCGTGGGATTGGGCAAGAACCTGGGTCATCTGGTTGTTGATTCACTTCTCCTGCCTCAGATATCCAGATGGGGTGGGAGCTGCAGACGCTTCCTTTCTGAGACATCCTGTTCAACTCAGAGCCATCTCTAGGATACTGAGGTGCTCAGAGCATGATGGCGGGTTGAAATCATTTTGGGGCACTTGGTGCTCTGGTTGCCATCTGACTTCAAGCACGCTAGCTTTGAAAAAGAGTACAGTTACATGGCTGCACAGTTTGTTTTCTGGCAACAGTCAGTGCACTGAGATACAGCTCACTCTTTTTTCTATGGGGAAGAGGAGTGCATTTTATTTAATTTTCATAATTACATTGAGATAACATTTGTACGCACAGAATATCCTCTGTCTTCTCCCAGAATTGACAGTTACTATCATTCTAACTTAATAATTTTCTCTTGCCGTGTGTGTGTCTGTGTGTGTCTGTGTGTGTGTGTGTCTGTGTCTGTTGTTGAATTGTTTGAAAATAAATTGCAGGCATGGTGACAGTTCACTCCTTTATACATCAGTGAACCTCTCTGAAGAAGAGGATGTGTCTTTACATTACCACAATATTCATTGTCACACATATGAAAATGGGCAGTCATTTCATACCATCTAATACTCAGTTTGTATTCAATTTGTCCTGAAGATTTTATAGTTACTGCTTTACAAAGCAAGATGTCATTAAGCTTCACTTAACATTTGTTCATCATTTCTCTTTAGACTTTTTTTTGTGGGTGCCGAGGATCAAACTCAGGGCCTTGCGCTTGCTAGGTTAGCGCTCTACCACTTGAGCTAAATCCCCAACTCCTCTCTTTAGACTTTTTAATGTAGACAAATTCCCGCAATTTCTTTTCAGTAGCATTGATTTTCCGGAGTTTCGGGCATGTGTCTTATAGGATGTCTCATGCATATACTCCCTCTGAGTATAGTGTTGCCCTACCCGGCATTGCCTTACCCTCAGGATAACACATGGCCAGGCCAGAGATGCTGACCAGGTGCTGCGTTCTCCCTCAGTGGCCAGGTCTTCTCACCTGTCTTTTCGGACATGTTGTAGACCAGCAGAAAGCCTGAGAATGCTGGATTGGACACACTTGCCATTTGAGGTTCTCTTGGCAGTGAATAGGTCAGTGCAGTCATTTGTGTTTGTAGGGAGTGAGGACTCTGTTGGAGGCCGGTCACTCAGAGGCTGGCCTGTCCACCCTTCCTTTCTCTAAGTCATAACCGAAGTTGGTGTCTGGAGTGCAGAGTCTCTGCGTTGACAGATTGTGCTTCCTGAGTGATAGAAAAGCTACAAACAGCCAAATAAAATACTTGTCAACAAAATTGGCCAAATGGATTGAATCTAATTAGGGCATAAAATACTTGTTTGTAGTGACCTTATCGCTGGCTGTCTAGTTTCCCCCTTGTTCGTGTGGGATGGTTTCCTTTCACAGTGCTGTTTTCTAGAAAACGACCACTTGCTAGGATTCAGGAATGTAGCTGGCCACTGCCTGCCACTTCCTTCTTCTGTCTCTCTGAAGCATTGTGTGCTCCTGGGGGAAAACAAACCTTTTTTTCTTTCATATTTATATATGTGTCTGTAGTTTCTTTGTATTTTTATTGTGGTGGGTATATACAGTGGTGCTTCAGTTCACAAATTTAATTCTTTCTGTGATTCTGGTCACAAACTGAATTGTATGTATTTAACAAAAATTGACCTTTTAGACCATTTTTAAGTGTTCTGATGGTGTTAAGTACATTCACGGTGTCATGCAACCATCACCACTGTCCATTTCCAGAATTTTTAAACTTCCCAAACTAAAACACTGTGCTCCTTAAATAATAACTATCTCTTCTCCCTCCCCCAGCTCCAGGCAACCTTTGTCCTGTTCTCTGTCTGTCTAAATTTGCATAGGCACCCACAAAAACGGCATGTGTTATCTGTGCTCCAGAGTCTGGCTTACTTCACTTAGCACTTATGTTTTCAGGGGTTGTGCATGTTATAGTATATATTAGAATTTCTTTTGATGGCCGAATAATATTCTGTCATCATATGCCATATTTTGTTTATCCACTCGCCTATGCATAGACATTGGGGTTGTTTTCACCTTGCAGCTATTGTGAATAGTGCTGCTTTAAACATAGGTTTCCTGCTTTCAGTTCTTTTGAGTCTATACCTAGAAGTGGAATTGCTAGAGCATATGGAATTCTGTTTCACTTCTTTTTCCCATTTAAAATAGGAAGACAGAGTTGTTGTTTTAGATGATACGGCCTTGGCATGGTGGGGTTGTGATACATCATCCTGTCCCACGGTGAGACAAAAGCTGGGACCACTTGTGCTTTGCCCCCCAAACCCAGGATTAGAGAATATGTCATCTAGTTTCTAGAAGAGTTGAGAGGTTTGCTTTATTCTATCCTTGGGATCTGAGTAGGTTCTCACTGCCAGCCAGTTAGCACTTGCAGATCCTTTCGCTGCGCCCTGACTTGCCTCATTTGAGTGGGTTGAAAGGAGAGCCGGCTGGGTGAAGCGAACCTGCAGCCACAGACAGGCCTTTGTGGTGGGCTGCCTTGCGGGTGTAGGGGTGTCGAAAGCATGCATCCATGAGCTAAGCAGAAACCCTTCCCAAAGCTTTGTTCTGTGTGAAGCATTTACTGCATAGCAAGCCTGAAGCCTGAACAATCAAAGGGCCCAGCTGTCCCTACATGTGGGGAGCAGGCTCTGCATGGCTCACAGAGCGTGGGGCTGCGGCTCAGCCTCCCACCAGCTGGGATTAGCCAGGGCCACAAGCCCAGCCGGCCTCTGACAGGCTGTGGAGTAAGTTGTCTCAGGCTGTTGGAGTCCAAATAGATGTCTATCAGCATTGTAGATACATGTTTAAATCTGTTTGTAAAATGATCTGATTCTTGTGTAAATTTTAAGCAAAAGAAAGATGTAGAAAATAAAAAACAGAAAGCCCACTTGTTAGCTGCCAATCCCTTTCCTCCATTCAGTCTCAGGCCTTTTTTTCCTAGTGTTTCTCTGTGCTGAAATGAGTTCAAACTGTGTTTTCTTCACTTTGTGTTTCTCACCTAGTAGTGTGGGAATTTATCTAGAGTATAGTACCAAAGAGCCTGGGTCTTCAGCAGGCTGATGGCAAGGAAGAAGAGATGGAGACACATTCAGAGATTAAATGAGATTTAAGAAATTACATGAACTTTGTTTGACTCCTGTTCAAACTGACTGATGGGGAATTTAATGAGAGATAGGCGTGGTGGTGCACGCTTGTAATCCCGGTACTCGGGAGGCTGAGGCAGGAAGATCACTGTGAGTCTGAGGCCAGTTTGGGCTACAGAGTAAGTTTGAGACCAGCCTGAACTATATGCTGAGACCCTGTCTCAAAAAAAACCAAAACCAAAACAAAACCGTCATGAATTGCTGTTTGATATTCAATTAAAAAAGAGAAAGAAAACTTCATGAAATGTATAAAATAATTAGAACCTTAACTGAATGTTTGAAGATATTAAGGAATTATTACTAATTTTGTGGACATTATATTGTTTGTTTTTGTTTTTGTTTCTGTTTTTATATTTGTGTGTGGTGGTACTGGGGATTGAATCCAGGATCTTACTGAACTACGTTCCTAGCAAAATCCTCCCTCCTCCATTTTTTGAGACAAAGTCTTACTGAGTTGCTCCAGCTGGGCATGAACTTGCGATCCTCCTGCCTCAGCCTCCTAGAAATGCTGGAATTGTAGGCATGTACCACCACTAAAAATATTTTTAAAACACAGTGACTGTTTATGGATAAAAAATGTGAGGTCTAGGATTTGTGTTAAAATGATACAGGAGGAGGGAAGAGGCTAGAGAGAAGGTAAAGCAAGACTGAGTTCTTGATAGTTCAAGTGACAGGTACAGGGGCTTCATTGGACAGTTGTATGTCTGCACAGGCTTGGAATTCTCCATAATAAAAAGCCTTTAAAAATGTAATAAATTTGTGTGGTGGTGCACACCTGTAATTCTAGCACTTTGGAAAGTTAAGGCAGGAAGGTGGCAAGTGTGAGCCCAGCTTAGGCAACTTAGCAACTTAGTGAGACTCTGATTTAAAATAAAAAACAAAAAAGGGCCGAGGATGTAGTTTATTGTGAAGGGCCTGGATTCAGTCCCCATCAACCCCCACTCACCCACCCCTCCAGAAGGTAATAACTTGAACTATTGCTTCTGGGTGGATCAACAAGCAGGACTTTTCCTGGCTTGTCCTGATAATAATCACTACAATTCTTGGGCATTTTGTGTAAGATAGGGAGACTCTGAAGGAAAACAAGGCAGGCCAGCGAAGGACTCAGACCCAAAGGGTGACAGAGTAGTGAGTTCCATGGGTTTTTGCTTTTGCCTCATGTGTCCCAGATTTGGGGTCGAAGAGTATGAAAACCTAATAATACCATTGAGCACAAACATAAAGTTCCGGCAAAAGCCTGCTGTGCCTACTCAAGAGACCAGGAAGGGCAACCTGGCAAGGCAGAACCCTGCTGCTCAAGCCAGACACCATGGAAAGACCATGATATTCCTACTTACACCAGCAAAAGCAAATGGGGAGTGTCAGCTTTACCACAGCGTAGTGCTGAGCAGGCTGCGATGCTCTCAGAGGGCAAGCCAGGAGCAGTAATGAGGCGCCTGCTCCTTCAGCACTAGGGGAACTCCCTGCCCCTGAGTATCAGTGGAGTTAGGTTGGGGCCCAGGAATTCTTCCCTTGCTCGTACCAGGGAGATTTGCACCCTCCACCTCCTTCCCCGCTGGAGTGGTATCGTAAAAAGCCAACTAAATGGAAAGTAGTTTACATAGACCCAGAGGTGCAGAATAGGATACCTAAAATATCCAGACTTTAAAAAGATTCACTCGTCATACCAAGAACCAGGAAGATCATGAACCAAATATATAAGACAGTTGTGGCCAACACTGAGATGATCTGCCAGAATTTTAAAGTGGGCTTCAGCAAGCAGTCACTACACTCCGGAAACGAGTGAGAAACAAACAGGGTCAGCAGAGCAGTGGAGCGTGCCAGCTGAGAGAAGACCCGAAGAACAGCCTCCTGGAAATTGTGGGGCTGAGGAATGCAGTAACTCAAAACTCACTGAACGTTCTCAGCGGTACCCTGGAAGGACAGAAAAGCAGCAGGAACCGGAAGCTGGCACTATGAGATTACCCCATCTGAGTTAAAGAGGGGAAGAAAGTGAACAAAGCCTCAGAGACTTGTGGGATTTTAACAGATGGCTAGCGTTTATGTTAGAGGAGACCCAGGAGAAAGAAGGTGAAGGCCGAAAAATTATTCAAAAATATTTGGCCGAAGATTTTCTAAATTTGGCAAAAGACAGAGAAACCTATAGCCTCAAGAAGCTGTGTGGAAACCCAGACAGGATAAATACCCTCCATCAAAAACACACCAGAACCCAAACCTAATTCATCTTAGATGAATTTTATTTTATTTTTTAATTAAAAAAATTTTTTTGAGATATGGTCTCACTATGCAGTTCAAGCTGGCCATGAACTAAAAAAAAAAAAAAGCTGGCCTTGAACTCACTATGTAGCCCAGGCTGGCTTCAGACTCATGGAGATCCTCCTGTCTTGGCCTCCCGAGTACTGGGATTACAGGCGTGCACCACCCTGCCCGGCTTTAGATGAATTTTTAAAAACTAAAGACGATAAAAGTTTAAAAGTAGCAAGAGGGGCTGAGGTTGTGGCTCAGTGGTAGAGCACTTTGTTTAGCATGTGCAGGGTCTTGGTTTAATCCCCAGGACTACAAAAAAAGGGGAGACAGTAAGAGTGATAGGACACCTTATTCAAGGGGGAAAATAGGACAGCATTCAAAACTCTGGAGCCCAGAAGCAACAGACACAACATTGTTCAAGCGCTGAAAGAAAAGGTTTGTGAACCCAGAATCCTACATTTGGGGAAAACATCCTTTAAGAATGAACGGGAAATCACTACATTCTCAGACAAAGGGAACTAGAAGAATTTGTCACCAGCAGCCCTACTCTAAAGAGATGGCCTTTTAAAGGAAATTCTTGGAACAGAAAAGAAACTTAAAGAAGAATATTTGGAATAACAGGAAGAAAGAACATGGCAAGCAAAAATGTGGGTAACTACAGTAGACTTCGCTCAAAAGCCATAAACTACCAAATTCAACCACAATGAAGTAATCTGAATTATTCTGTAACCACTAAGGAAATTTATTTTGCAATTTTAGGGGGGTCGACAGGGATTTGTTATATACCCTAGCCTAGCCTCGAATTGGATCCTCCTGCCTCAGCCTCCTGAATGCTGGGATCATAGGCATGCACCACAATGCCCTGCAAAATTTATGTGCCTCTGAGAGAGGGGGAGTGGGAGGGAGAGAGAGAAGTAGAGGGAGAGGGAGGAAGAGAAAGGGAGAGGGGAAGAGAGAGATATACTAGGGGTCAAACAGTCCTTTGGATGAGGATCAGACAGTACTTTGCACTGAGCTACAACCCTAGTCACACCCCTCTCCCCCTAAGTTTTAGACAGGTTCTTGCTAAATTGCCCAGGCTGGGTTCATACTTGTGACCCTCCTTTCTCAGCCTCCTGAGTGGCTTAGATTGCCAGCATGCACTACAGTGCTGGGCTTTAATTTGCAAAATTTTTAAAGTTCCTGAAAAAGAAACCTCCAGGCCCAGATGGTTACCCTGCAGAGTCCTATCAAACATTTAGAGAAGAGTTAAAACCAATTTTATGCAACCTATTCCAGAAAATATGAGGAAAGAACATTTAGCAACTTATTCTATGAAACTAACACCAAAACCAAAGACAATACCAAAAAAGAAAACGGCAGACCATTATCCCCCAGAATGTAGATATAAAAGGCCATCACAAAATATTAGCATACCAAATTTAGCAGTAAATAAAATGAATTATACTTCCTGACCAAAGTAGGGCTTATTCCAGTGACGCAAGGTTCATTCACCATTGAAAAATGTTTCAACATGATCTCCCGTATCATAGTAACGGACTAATGAAGAAAAGTTAGATGATTATATCAAAAGCAGAAAAAGCGCCTGATGAAATTCAGTAGCTGTTCATGATAAGGACTCAAAAAAGAGGAATAGAGAGGGAACTTCCTCAATTCAATATAGAGTAGCTGCCACAAGAAACCCACAACTAATAGCATAATTAATACCGTAAGATCGAACATCTTCCCCTAAGATCAGAAACAAGGCAAAGGAGACTGCTCTGACCACTGTTACTCAACATGATACTGGAAGTTTCCAACAGTGAAGTTAGGCAAGAAGAGAAAATTAAAAACATGCAAGTTAAAAATTAAGAAAAGGGCTGGGGATTTAGCTTAAGTGGTAGTGTGCTTGCCTAGCAAGCACAGGGACCTGAGTTCAATCCCCAGCACCAAAAAAAAAAAAAAAACCCCAAAAAACACAGCTCCCTATTTGTAGATAACATGATCGTGCACGCTGAAAATCCTTAAGAATCTTAACCAAAACCAAAACAAAAACCTCTTTTTTTTTTTTTTTAAATTTTGTTTTTATTGTTTTGAGCCAGGGTCTTGCTGTGAATTCAGGCTGGTCTTAAACTCACTGTGGAGCTCAGGTTGGCCTCGAATTTGAAGTGCTCCTACTGCCTCAGCCTCCTGAGTGCTGGGATTACCGTCATGTGCCACCACGCCCAGCAGAATACCCTCTTTGAATAAATAAATTCAGCAAGGTCAAGGATACAAAAGCAACATACCAAAATCAGTGTTTTTCTATACACAGGGGTGACAGATGGACCTCAGAATTTAAAAATAGCTTACAATTTACAATCAATAAAAAAGAAAAAGGAGAAATAAGTATAAATGTAATAAAAATACAGGATTTATATACTAGAAACTAACACTGATAAAGAAGTAAAGACCTAAATAAACAGAGAGACATACTGTGCTATTTTCATGAATTATAAATGTCAAATAACTAAAGGCACTGGTTCTTACCACATTGTCATTGTCAGCATATTTGTTATTAAAATGCTAGCAGGGCTGGGTTTGGAGTTCAGTAGTGAGGTGTTTGCTGCATATGCGTGAGATCCTGGGTTTGATCCCAGCTTTGCACACTCCCCCAAAAATCCCAGCACAATCTTTTGCGGATATAGAAAGGATTCTTACTCTAAAATGTATATGGAAAGCCAAAGGAACTAGAGTAGTGCAAACAGTTCTGATAAAGAATAAATTCTAGGCAGTTGATAGCTTAGTTGGGAGATCGTTAACTGAAAAAGAATAACAACATGGGAGGAATCAGTTGACCTGATTTCAGATGCAGTTATAGGAATCAAAACTGTGTGATACTGGTAGAAGATAGAACCTGGATGAGTGGGGCAGAATAGAGAACCCGCATCAGATGCACAGCTGGTTATTGACAGAAGTACAGAAGTCATTAGGGGAGGGCAAGCTTTTAATACACGATGCTGGGGAAATTGGACATCTACAGGCAAAAACAAAACGAAAACCCTGTTTATATCATAACTAACAAAAATCAACTCAAACTGAATCACACACTTAAACATAAAACATGTAACTATAAGACTTCCAGAAAAATATACAAAAAAGGATCTTTGGGATCTAAGGCTAGGCAGAGAGTTCATAGATTTGGCACAAAAAGCATGATCCCTAAAAGGGTGAACAAAAATGGTAAGTTGGACTTCATCAAAATCATAAATTTAAGTCTTAGAAAGGTAATCCCTGTCTCCCATACTTGGCATGGCAGAGGGGAGTTGGCCTTCTCCTGCCATGGAGCAAGGGCTTTTTCCAGTGAACTGTGCACTACTGGGTCACCCCATTAATTTGGTCGGTTCTGATAACCAGCTGCACCCCAGGCCAGGGCCTCAGTCCTTCACTGCCCCCTACTTTGGACACCAATGGCAAGTGTGGGTTTTTACAACTTCTGTCTGACTTGGTCTTCGAATCAGAGGTTTGATCAGTTGCTAATATGGCCCACAGAACTCAGGGAAACACTCACATGGACTGATTTATTGTACAATGAGGGACACAGATGGAGAGGCCTCTGCGGTGAGATTAGAAAGGGTCCTGCATGCAGGAGATTCTGGCCCCCTGGAGTTGGGTCGGCCACCCTCTGGGCATATGAATTTGTTCACCAACCCAGAAGCTTACTCAGCTCCATGCTTTAGGGCTTTTTATGGCGATGTGATTGATGTCAACTCAGTCTCTAGCTCCTCTCCTGCCTGGAGGTTGAGGGTGGAGTGGGCTGAAGTTTCAAATCTTCTAATTGCAGCTCTGTCTTCTTGTGACCCGTTCCTATCCTGGAGCCCCAAAACTTGCTTTCTTAGAACAAAAGATTCCAGCACCCAGAAGTTTTCAAGAGGTTTAAATGTGTGCCAGGAACTAGATCAAAGATAGGCTTTAGAATGGAGGCTTCTCCTAGCATCCTTACCACTTAGGAAATTCCAAGGAACTCTGTGTCAGGAGCTAGGAGCTCTTTGTCTGTCTGTCTGTCTGTCTGTCTGTGTATCCAGGATTATTCTTTTATACTGATAGCCTCACAAAACCTATACATGAATGTTTATAGCAGCTTTCTAAGTAGGCTATTGGAAATGACCAAGATAACCTTCAGTAGGTGAAGGATTAAACAAGTCCATACCATAGAATATTGTTCATCAATGAAAAATAACAAGTATTTGTGCAAGTAGCAACCTGATTACATCTACAAAAAATTTTTAAAGAAAACGACTGATTCTCTAAGCTCGCATAATGTATGCTTTCATTTGTATAACATTCTTGACATGATAAGATTATAGAGATGGAGAACAAATTAGTGGTTATCAGGAGCAAGAAAAGGGTGGGGTGAGCGGAAAGTGGGTGAGGCTTTGAAAGGGCGGCATGAGGCTACCCCGCAGCAGTGGAGGGTTCTGTGTTTTGACTGCAGCAACGTCACCCTGGTTGTCATGTTGTGCTGTAGCTTTTACATGATGTTACTATTGGAGGAACTAGGTAAAGGGTATTATTTCTTACACCTGTGTGTGCATCTGACTCTGATATTCTGTTATCTGAAAATAAAATGTCTACCTGAGAAAATGATAGCTGAATGTAATTTTTAAAAACTTAAGTAATGCAGAATAGGGTTTCATGGAAAATGAGTCTTCCTGCTCCCCCGCCCCCCCCCGCGCCCTCCCACGCCCCACCCCGGCAGGCTCTAATGCTAGTTACTAACCGGACTGTTTTCCACCGTAGTGTGGGCTCCTGTCTAAATGTCTAAGTGGTTCTGAGTGTTTCAGAACTGGATGTTGCTTAATAACAGACAAAATGAAGGCTTTGCAGCTGTCTGGTTGTCCTTGCTGGGGCAGTTTGGCCTTGTCTCCCACATGGGATCTGCAGGGCTGGATCCTTCTCTGTTTCCCGAAAGGGACACAGCTGGTGACGGTTTGTGCCACAGACTTGCCCAGCGCATAATGAACTATGTAAACTCGTGACAGGAATCGAGCCCACTGGAAACATGGTGAAGCAGCCGGCTAAATTCACTGTGGACACCATCAGCGCCGGGCAGGGAGAAGTGATGGTGTTTATTGAGGACCCGGAAGGGAACAAAGAAGAGGTAGGTGGGGGATACTCCCCTCCCAGAGCTTCTCGGGTTCGTAATAGGGCAGGGACTGAGCCTCTATTTTACTCATTGTAGATGCCAACCACAGTTTCGTAGTGGTTAAAATAACTTGCCTGAGAGCTGTGCTTGAAATACACTGTAATTTGATTCCAAAGGGTACCAGGGTGAAGAGAGTAAAGTTCACTTGGGATTAGAAGGCCTTGTAGGTGGAGGTGACTGGCAGTTCATGCCCTGATCTCCTTACACTGATCATTCTATGGCTCTTTCCTTGGGGCTTTTGTACACACTGTTCTTTCTGTTCACTTATATTTTCTTAGGACCATTATTTTATTCCTCATACTTAGCACAATTTGAAATACTAAATTTCCTGATGTATTTTCTATTTTCGTCTCTGGGGCAGGGCTTGTACCCAACTTACTCATTATTTTGTTTTTGATACTTAACACTGCATCCATTTCATCCTCCCCACTCTACCTTTGGAGACAGAGTGTTGCCATGTGGCTCAGGGTGGCCCTGAATTTGCTGTGTAGCCCAGGCTGGGCTTCAACTTGTGATCTTCCTGCCTCAGCCTCCCAACTGCCAGAATTATAGGCGTGTACCACAACACCTGGCTCTCCTAAACCCTAAATAGCTATTGCACCAATAAATGTTTAAGTCATTTGCTTCATGTTCTCGGTCATCCACAGAGTACTAGCCCTGGATAGTGACAGTGCTAACTTTGTGCTGGGTGGTTTTGATTCTGTGACTTTAGGCTGCTCCTCTCCTGTGCCCTCTGCAGCACTGGCAGGACAGGAAATAGCACCTCCAAGGTTCCTGTCCTGGCAGCTTGCCTCAGGACCTTGACTGACACAGTATTCCTTACTCACAGCTGGCACCTTCTCTAACAGTTACACATCTTGCTTTCTAGGCACAGGTGACCCCTGACAGCGACAAGAACAAGACATATTCTGTGGAGTATCTGCCCAAGGTCACCGGGCTACACAAAGTAAGATGAGTCATCATCACTTAGACGCTCTTTTGGCTTGTTTGGATATTTGTAGAAAAGGGAAATCTTAGGAAAAAGAGCGGTCTGGTTTTTCCCAAGTGCTGGACCCCTCACATACTAGGTGAGCACTCTACCACTGAGCTCTACCCGCACCCAAAGAGTGGTTTTCTTAAGTTAACTTCTTTTTAAATATCCATTCTCATTGTAGAGAACTTGAAATCCCTGAGTCAGACTTCAGACATTAGCTAATGCAGCTCCTTTGTTTAAATTCTACCAGCGAGTTCTTTGTAAAGTTGTAAGTTTTGTCTCATTCCATGTAGGTACCTGGGGGTTGCGGCTACATCCCCAGAGTACTGAAACTTTGGACTCTTTGTCCTTAATGATTTCTTAAGTGTCCCCCCGAAGCAGTCTGGGGGCTCTGGCCATGCTAGGATTGTAGCTGGAGGTTGGAGGAGCAAGCTGACTAGAGTGGAAGGAAACAGCTTGCTGAGACCTGGGGATGCGACGGCCATCGAGTCCTGGGGCCTTTCGTGTCAGCGTAGTCTTGAGCTCTCTTTGAAATAGTACAGAATCATTGAAATAATTAAATTTGGGATCCTAGGCACCACTGTGTCTAAGTGGCCTGCAGGGCAGGGGCTGAGAGGCTGTGTCCCAGGAAAGTGGGGTGACCTGGGGGTGTGCCCTACGTTGGAGAAGGCCCCGTGCAGTACACGAAGGCCGGTCCCTGAGAACCAGGCCCAGTCTTTGAGAGGTAGACTTTACTTACTCACTACCTTGGGCTTTTCGTGAATTCCCCTGGAACTCTGGGCTCAGATTCTTTTTTGACCCTGAAAGAATTGTGAATTTGGAGAAAAAAGTCTTTTTTTTTTTTTTTTAAAGAAATCTTAAAGAGGAGCATTTATGATGTAATTTATTCATTCTAGCCAAATATGGATTGACTCAATCCAGTTCTCTTGGAAAAAATTTCAAAGATGAGAACGGTGTGTCAAGTTTTAGATGGAAATGATGGTACTTTGTCTCAAATACATATATCTAAGAATGATCTTAGTCCCTTGAAAACACTTTGACTATCAGTTTGAAATCTTGAGAACACGTATTGTATTCTGGGAGGACAGAGGCCCTGTCTGCAGCCCTCTTATTGATCCGTGTCTAGAGATTCACCGTAAGTGGTTAGTCTTCTTGTATTTGAAAGGCTAAGTGTATCTGCTGAAGGTATTTTTAGTTTGCTGAAGGCATGATATCCCAGTCACAGCTGTATGACCGATGGGGCTAGGTGGGAGTCTCATTCGGGCTGTTTAACTTGGTTCCTGGCTCCTGATCCCAGATGTCTTTATGTGTGCAGTGCTGGGAAGGGTGGAAAAGACCACTGATGCACAAGGCTTGATACTGGTTTTGCTAGGCATGGAGAAGCAATTACATCTCACCTGTGTGTCACCTGTAGGTCACAGTCCTTTTTGCGGGACAGCACATCTCCAAGAGTCCATTTGAAGTGAATGTTGACAAGGCCCAAGGAGATGCCAGTAAAGTCACTGCCAAAGGCCCAGGGTTGGAAGCTGCAGGGAACATTGCCAATAAGTCCACCTACTTCGATATCTACACAGCAGGTAATGTGTCTTCCATGGGTTAGGCTTTTGGACTTTCTTCCAAAATCTGAAATATAAATAGTCCTCAGGAATTTGAAAACTTGCTTTTTTTTTTTTTTTGGTACTGGGGATTGAACCTAGGGCCTTCTGTCTGTGTTACATCCCCAGCCCCCGTACCCTTTAAAATTTTTTTTTATTTTGAGACAGTGTCTCGCTAAGTTGCCTAGGCTAGGTTCCAACTCATGATTCTGTTTCTTCTACCTCAGCCTCCCATAGCGCTTGGAATATAGTAGGTATGGGCCATCATATCCAGCTGAAGGCTTGATTTTTTTTTTTTGTTTTTTTGAGATAAGGTCTCGCTATGTAGTTCATCCTGGCCTTGAACTTACTATGTAGCCCAGGCAGGCCCCAAACTTGCGGTGATCCTTCTGTTTCAGCCTCCTGAGTGCTGGGATTACAGGCATGCACCACCATGCCCACCTCTGAAGCCTTGTCTTTTAAACTGAACAAACAACAAAGTCAACTTTTTCCAATGTGTATTATATGTTTATTTTTGCAAAACCAGCTTTTCTTTTCAAAAATTTTATCATCAGGCTTGACTATGATTGGTTAATAATCAATTTCTGTATACCTCTCTGACTTCACTAAATTTTCCCAAGAAACTAAATTTTAACAGTCATCTACTAGAAGTTGTATGCAAGATCTTGTGGGGGCAAGGGATGGACTGACCAAGACGTATTACTTGAATTGTTAACCTTCTTTTCGATGTAGGTGATTTAGAAAATAGAATGTGAACCTGGACAAGTTCAGTGATACCCCCACACCCCTAAAATGATAGTTGTTAATATCTCCATGTGACCTTCCCAAGTGCCCCTGTGTACCCTTCCGTTTTCATTTTACACTGCTTGGCAGGGACCTGTCTGATGGGGACCTTGGGCTCATGAAATGCTCTCTCTTTCGCAGGAGCTGGTGTGGGTGACATTGGCGTTGAGGTGGAAGATCCCCAGGGGAGGAACACGGTGGAGTTACTCGTGGAAGACAAAGGAAACCAGGTGTATCGATGTGTGTACAAACCAGTGCAGCCTGGTCCTCATGTGGTCAAGGTGTTCTTTGCTGGGGACACCATTCCCAAGAGTCCCTTTCTGGTGCAGGTGGGAGAAGGTGAGTGCTTGTGGCATGGAGACTAACTGTGCAGCTGTGTACTGAGACCATGAAGTGGTTGGGCCCAGTACTGAGCTTGCCCCATCCCCTTTCAGCTAGGGCCACTTCAGTGGGAAGTGAATTACCTTGTCAGGCTCTTAATACTCATATAGGTTTTAGTGTCCCAACACGGTGACAAAATACCTGAGATAATCAGAGTAATAGGAGATGTTGATATTGGCCCACACTTTTAGTGGTCTCAAGCTCTGGATGCCTGGCCCTGTTGCCTTCGTACCTGTCCTGGCATTGTACATCATGGCAGGAGCAGAGGAGCTGCCCACCTCATGGCAGCTGGAAAGCAAAGAGGGAGAGACAGGGGCTAGGATCCCAGTATCCCCTTCAGGACTCTCCCCCAGTAGCCTAACTTCCTCCCACCAGGCCCTGCCTCTTTTGTTTTTTGTTTTTTTGAGACAGGGTATCTATGTATTTCAGGCTGGTCTTGAACTCACTATGTAGCCCAGGAGGACCTTGAACTCTTGGCAGTCGTCCTGCCTCAGCCTCCCAAGTGCTGGTATTACAGGTGTGTGCTACCACACCAACTAGGCCCCACCTCTTAAAGGCTCCATCACCTCCCAATAAGGCCTCAGGCTCAGGACCAAGCCTTCAACATGTGGGCCTTTGGAGGGGCAGTTTAGATCCAGTCTGTAGTAGGTTGAGCATCTCTAATCTGGAATCTGAGATGCTTTAGAATCTAAAAATGTTTTGAGCATTGATGTCATGCTCAAGAGTTTTAGATTTTGGAACATTTTAGATTTCAGATTTTGGGATTAAGGATATTCAGCTATCAAAATTTGTGCAGATATTCTAAAACTTTCTCAAAAGGAAAAAATAAAATAAAAATCTGAGTCTGAGACATGCTTTTGGTCCTAAGCATTTTGGATAAAGAATACTCAATCTGTATTTTTCGTGAGCCACGGAGACCAAAGTGGATTAACTGGTGTGAACCCATTTAATGAGTTAGCACGCCAAAGACTCATGCAGAGGAGTTGGCAACTGTGACTGAGGTTGGTGCAGCAGGTGGTCTGTAACATCCACCACACAACCTTCACTGGCTGCCAGACACTTAGCGCAACTGCCTCTAATTGTCATCCCAACCTGTGTGTTGCAGATGGAGGCGCGAGGTGTCAGTACCATGAGGCGTCACTAAGAGCAGAACTGCAGTCTGTTAACTCTGCCCTTAACCACTCCTCTAACTTCCTTTTCGACCAGGAACACACATTTTTCTGTAATATAAGACCTTCTCTTCTTCTGACTTTGTTGCTCCTTTATTATTATTTTTTCTTCCCAACTGTGCTGCCTTTTCTAACCCATACTTGCCTTTCCTGTTCTATCCTCCTCATCTGCATCTCTGCGTCTGCAGACTTGGCTTCCTCTTCCGAATCCTGCCTCTGGGCCAGCCTGGACCCGAAGCTGCTGGCTTCCTAGTTGCAAGCACTGGGCCAGAGGCTGTTGCTTGGTAAGGGCTGGTTGGGTGGGGTGTCTTTGCCAGATCTCTCTACTGCTTGTGATCAGCTGCCTGTACTCTTTGTGACTTCAGGGAATTCCTGTACAGGTGTTATTACAGCTTGTGCACTCCCAAACCTGGTATCTAATTGCATTTAAATATATCTAAGGCTTTGCAAGATAGCAGAAAATCTGACAGTTTCCTTACAACTCTTCAGCTGTGTTCAGTATTTATATAAACTGAGCATTTACCCTTTTGATGTTGAGACTGTTATACATGTTCAAAATTTCCATCAGTGTATGTGTGGTTTTTTTTGGGGGGGGGTGTGCTGGGATTGAACTCAGGGCCTTGCACTTGCTATGTAAGCATTCTACCACTTGAGCTAAATCCCCAGCCCAAGTATATGTGTTTTAAGACACATTTGAACTTTCTGAGGAAGTCTTGTCATCCTATTGTTAATTATTTCTAGCGTGAGCAACTCTTCTCCCTTTGACAAAGAAAAAACAAAATTTCTGACATACGCATAAGTAAAACTTTTTTTTTGTGCTGGGGATCGAACTCAGGGCCTTGTGCTTGCAAGGCAAGCAGGCTAACCAATGAGCTAAATGTCCAGCCTGCAAAACTCTTTTTGACATAAGGGAAGAAAGAATTTGGAATAGTTTTCCTGACCTGCTCTCAGTCATGGACCATCCTTTTCATTTCTAGCATATCTGTCCCATCCATTCCTTACACTGTGCAGTATTTAATTAATAGACCTTTTCTTTTGACTTACTACCTCCTGCTGTAAAGATTTGAGGTTAAAAGAACTTTTATATCTGTCACAGTGGAAGACCAGTGTCACTTGTCATTTCCACCCATGATCCATCTGAAATTCTGTGTAATCCCAAGAATTGGGAAGCTGTGGACATTACAGGGAGGAGCAGCCAGATGTTAGCATTACCTTCCTCTGTGCAGCGGAATCTGTTCTTCTGGAGTCTATAACCCCTAGGGTATAGAGAACTGTCACATATGCAGAGTGAGATTTGGAAAGAAAAACCACCTAATAAACAAGAGGACTTTACACCCGTGAATTTCCCATTTCTGCTCAATGAGAAGGTTGCCCATGCTGTGTAAAGAATTCCTAGGGCCCAAAGGTGTCTTTTGTCAGCCTCTGACTAACTCCAGAGGTCTGTATGGACTTTTCATGAAAAGAGGGTTAGAAATTATCTTCGTTTTTAGCTTTTAGACTGAGAGCTCTCTGGTTTTAAAATAGCCCCCCGGAATCAAGTCGGCAGGGGCATTTGCGGCTGATCCTTGCCTTTGTGGCCTCCCCGATTCTGAGAGCCTTGTAATAGCGAGCATGGAAAGGTTGGTCTGCCTTGGCCGAGGAGGGCTGGACCGAACTCTCAGTTTTGAGCTCTCTGTTGTTTTGCCTGGCTGTTCATGCGGAAGGCAGCAGCAGTGTTTAGACCTTCAGAAATGGCTGACCCATGGTTTGGATCTCAGACATTTTCAAGCGCTGCATTTTCCAAGTAGACTTGAAAAGGTCTGATTGCCGCGATTACTGGGCCCTTGAGTATGGCACTGAAGTCTGAGTAATGTCCAGCACTCTGCCCTAACTCCCCCTCACAAAAGAAGGGATAAACGCCGATCCAGGAGCCTTGCATCGGTTTGCCGCACTCTCCTCTTTTCATTGCCAAAGTAACTTTGCCTGCTTCTTGTGCAGTGTGGCTGGACAGGGTTATGTTGTGTCCTTGTTTGAGAGCCGGTATGTTCCCTGAATGAGACCCTGGGCCTGGGCAACTGCTGCATAGTCTGTACAAAGCAAATATTTTCTTGGCGGTTGGCTCCAAATTATCTTGGCTTTCTCATCTCTGACTAAGACTGAAAGGTTGAACTAATGTCAAAACTCTGCTTGTAGCCTGCAATCCAAATGCTTGCCGGGCCAGCGGCCGAGGCCTACAGCCCAAAGGCGTTCGAATCCGGGAGACTGCAGACTTCAGAGTTGATACCAAAGCTGCTGGAAGTGGGGATCTCGGCGTAACTGTGAAGGGTCCTAGTAAGTACTCCTTTCATTCCCATCTCGGCTGTGGTTTTCACTAACTTTTTAGTGATAGTGTATGGATTTAATCCCATTAGCAGTTCTGGTTGGTTTATCTGGAGAGCTGTGACAAAGAATTGAGGCTGACTTTTCAGAGAAGAGAGCAGTATTGGTTAGTAGTGTCTCCCCTGGAAGTGGGCAAGAACAGTAGGTGGCTTGGTCCCCTTACATTACATTAAGACTGCTGGGAGTAGGAGAAGCAGCAGCTGTGTAAGGGAGTTGGGGAAATGCTGCTGTTGGAACAGCAATCCATAGTGGTCTGTTTTTTATTCACAGAGACTTAGGCTCAGAGTAGAAGGTTCTTTTCTGAGGTTACACAGTTGGTAGGCATCTCAGCTGGAATTCAAGTGTATTCTCCAAAGCCGGTGATTTCCCCAGTTCAGGTTACATTTTATTGACTAGGAAATTATGTCGGTTACTATTATCACTGTGATCAGTGCTCATAGGAGGATAATAAAATTCCCTAACCTGAGATTTTTTCTATGTAAATAACATTACTAGAGGGCAAGTTATACCCAGCGGCTTGTTCTCCTTCCCTGCTTTAGGGAAGGAAACAGCAGACACGGGATAGACGTCTTCCCCAGAAGCAGCTCAGCATTTCTGGTAGCAGATGTAGCAGTGCTGGGTTGTTTCAGTCCCATGGCTCATGGAATTGAGCTTATTGCACCAGAGCTGCTCCTGCCCTCTTTGTGGCCATCAGACTGGGGGAGAAGGGCTCTGATCTCTACCAAGTTAGTACTTGATCACAGAGCAGCACCAACTTTGGGCAGGCTGTGCCCTGCAAGCAGCTAAGGTTCTAGACTGTCTGGACCTGGAGCCAGGCTCCTCTGGGGCTGCCCTCCCTCCCAGCTTGTTGCAGCAGAAGCCAAGGAGACATTTTTCTCTTGACCTTAGAGACTTGCTTGATTCAACGGCTTTCTTGGCTAAACCTCAGGGCTCAACATTAAACAAGTTTCTGCCTGATGGCTGGGTCTGGGTTTGTGGTATAGCGTCTCAATCTTGTCCTGTTGTAGAGAGCACACAAGGGCTTTTTTTGCTTTTGTTGTCCGGCTTTAGTGGGAAAAGATATCCTGGAACACTGAAGCCAATACTCATAAAGGCCTTCCCTACCCTCAGTTTTTGTGGGGGGCTGAGAAGGGTCGTGATTGTTGGGAAATACTGAGATGTGACTGGATTTATCTTCATGCAAATCCAGGACCTCAGGGCCCCTCCTGGTTGAGAGCGCTGTCTCCAGCCAGTTAGCCAGGGAACCTTCCATTTCTCACGCTTTGGAACAGAGATGAGGCTCCTGTCAGCTTTGGAGTCCTTTTCCAGGTTTTGGGGGTCCCACACTTAGTTTTCGTACATGGCTTGTCTTATGGGTGTTGCCACCCTTCTCTTCTTGCATTGGTTCTTGCTGTGAGTCTCAGATCGCGCTGAAACGATTGTGTGCTTTCTTCCCACAGAAGGCCTGGAGGAGTTGGTAAAGCAGAAAGGTTTTCAGGATGGGGTCTACGCGTTTGAGTATTACCCCAGCACCCCGGGGAAGTACAGCATTGCCCTCACATGGGGGGGACACCACATTCCAAAGAGGTAAGTCTCGGCCTCAGCCCAGGGCAGACTCACGGGCTGCTACTTTGCAGTCTGCAGGAGGGAAAAGAGATCTGCTTTGTTGAAAGTTTTTTTTTTTTCCCCTCTCAAGTAGTACACAGACATTTGGCCTATTCTCAAAAGCGGCAGAAAGTTGCTGTGGTTTCAGCTGCTTTGCTTTAAATCAAATGCTAGTGGCTTGGGGCTGGTGGGAAGCAGAGAAGCCAGAAGGTGCAGTAATAGAGAGCAAATGGACTGTACGTCTGCATACCCTTATATAAACCAAGATTCTTGTTTTTCAATGAATGCCCCTGTTCACAAATGCCAGGGGGACACAGTCTGCTATGATTTGCATTAAAACCATCTACGTGAGTGGCGTCAGGGACCACGGGATTTCATCAGCAGCTTTGCCTTGGGGGTGTTGCATTTCATCCCTGCACTCATGTGTTTTTGAGCTCTCCTGGGGGCAACTTTAAACTCTGAGTAAATTTAGTTTGCCTTGAAAAATATTTTGGCATTTCAGAAGTCCCTCCAAATCCACAAGGCATATGTTCTAAAACCTGCAGTGAATGCCTAAAATCACAAATCGTGCCAAACCCTGGACTGCCCATGTTTCTTCTTATACATACCTGCCCATAATAAAGTTTAATTTATAAAATAGGGACAGTAAGATATTAACAACAATAACTCATAATGAAATAGAATTATAGCAATATACTAGAAGTTGTATGAATGTAGTCTGTAGAAATGCTGTATCATACTGCACTCACCCTTTCTGTGATGTGAAATGTTATAATGCCTGCATGGTGAGATGAGGTGAAGAGAATGAGGTGGGTGCCTTACATAGCCCTGGGCTACTGCTGACCTGATGATACATACATATTTCAGACATTTGGCTGCATGTAATCAAAACTTTAGAAAGCAAAACTGGGATAAGAGGGGACTACTTTGTAGAATTCTTAGTATCTAAGCATACTTTTTAAAAACTTCCCACCCTAAAGTTAAGGCATTCTTTCACATATGAGGTACAGCTTATTCAACTAGCTTTCTTGTAGCGCAAGTAGGATATGCAGGGCCCACCATCTGGAGAACCCTGCGTACAAAGGTCACTGACTGCAGGGGAGTGCCAGGCAGGACAGTATGGCTTGAGTGCCAGCCCAGTGGCCCCTGAGCTCCCGAGGCAAGCACCTTATATTGTTGACGTAACAATGGCCTGTGTGGAGGAAGGGCTTGTCTGGGGTTTTGGACTCTGAAAGGATCAGGTAAGTGGAAAGAATGTGTGTTTACAGTTTATGGCTGTAGGCAGCTCCTTCTTTACTGTTCTTTAATGCTTCTACTCCCTTCTAGCCCCTTTGAAGTTCAAGTCGGCCCTGAAGCAGGCATGCAGAAAGTTCGTGCTTGGGGGCCTGGTCTCCATGGTGGGATCGTCGGGAGGTCAGCTGACTTCGTGGTGGAGTCTGTAGGCTCTGAGGTGGGGTCTCTGGGTAAGTGGAGGCAGCTGACCAGCCGCTTGTGGAGGGCTGAGGATTACAGAGCACCCGGGCCCGGTGTCAGCTGGGCGTTGCCCGGCCTCACTATGCTTAGCTTCCTGGCCTCCTGACCACTCAGGACTTTCTCTGAGTGCTGCTATAGAATTGCAGCTGCCATTTCTCTCTTGCCCTTCTGAGGTGGGACAAAAAAATTTTAAAAATACATAATAAGAAAGGAGACAGGGAAATCGAGATTTTAATTAAGCTTGCTTGCTGCTGACTAAACAACAGCACAAGGTGAAACCTGTCCATTATCAAAACTAAATGTTATATATTATATGCAGTCCTGACAACTCTACACATGTATTCTCTATATAACAAATTGATACAGGGTCTAGCTGTGCTATAAGTTTTGATAACTGGCTAACGTCCTGGTTCTGAAAAACAACCTGATAAAAAAAAGTTTACATTTTTTTTTTTTTTTGGCTATGATACTATGCATTAAAATTTTTTTTTATGTTACATAATCCGTTGTCGTTGTGGGCTAATGTCTTATATGCTCTTGCCCTCTTTTTCAGACCATCAAAAAATGATGGTTCTTCAAAAGACAAAACTCAGTATTCTTATATTTTCTTTATATCAGTCAAGATGAGATTGTTAGTCCCTAGCTAGACAGGATCAATGCCCCTCCTCAGCCTAAAACAGTTATAAAGTCAGACCTTCGTCCTTCTACAACCTCTTAAAAGTAAGGGACCAAAGTCTGGGGCGAGGGGCAGGTGAGATAGGACCTCCCCCCAAAAAAAGAAGTAAAAAAGGAGACAAGGAAATCAAGATTTTAAGGTTGTACAATACTTTTAAGAAAAACTACAGGTTCAAGACAAACCTTTTGTTTTTTCTTGCTTTTGGAGGACACCCCAGCTTGCGGACCCGCCCCCCACCACCTTTGTCCTTACAAGAAATAGTGTTATATTCTTTTTATTATTATTATTATTTTTTATTTTTTATTTTTTATTTTTACCAAGAACATATATTGGTACATTGTATACATAATGATCATAATCAACATGGTTATTTTGTACCTGTACATGATACATCTTGGTTTTCCCCCCTCTTCCCCCCTTCCCCTCCCCTCCCTTCCATTCACCCATAAATAGTGTTATATTCTTAAATTCCCGACACTGGGCCTGTCCTTTTCACGTATAAATTATATCTACAAATTGCCCTTTCTTCACCCAAAAAAACAGCTATGTTGACAAAATGTCTCAACTTGAAACACAAATGGCCTACTACTCTATAACCCGACAATAAAAATACACACCCTAGATCACCTATTTTAAAGACTCGCCTTTAAATGTGCTCCTCTCCAGCTTATAATATGTTCTTATTTCTCTAAATACCCACACTCCACTCTTAAGTGTGTCCTGTATCTCTGTCTCCAGTAAACCTTCTCATTTCTGTTTTACTGGCGTGTCCTAAAAATTCTTTTTCCACAACAAGAGTTAACAAACCTATAAACTTTTTTTTAAAGAGTGAGTTAAGTTCTTTATTTCAACCTTAAAAACTACAGACCCAACCCAGTGACCCTTCTAGTTGCCCACTGCTTCTAGCCACCTGCATCCATACATCCACTCGCACTTTGGTTGAGGGTGTGGCATCTAAACAATGCTTAGAACATAGTAGGCATTTAGCAAATATTGTTGATGGACCCTTGATTTAGATTAATGAGTGAGTGGATTTTGCTAAAGTTTGAAACTTGGGGATGCCTGTAATCCCAGCTACTCTGGAGGCTGAGACAGATGGATCACAAGTTCAAGGGCAGCTTGGGCAATTTAGCGAGATCTATCTCAAAATAAAATGTAAAAAGGACTAGGGGTGTAGCTCAGTGGTACAGTGCTTGCCTCATGTGTGCAAAGCTGTGGGTGTGGTCTCTGACACTGAAAAAATGAAGTCCTACTAACATAATCAGTAAAACATAAATCATTAGGGGAAAAGCCTTATGGTAAATGTTGAATAAAGTTTTATTACATAATTAAAAAAAGGAACTTGGGGAGGTAAATCTATTCTTTGGTGTGGAATTGAATATATTTTAAATATGATCATTTTAGGAGTCAGGAACCTTTTCTTATAAAAGGACAAATAGAAAATATTTTCAACCTGTGGGCTGTATCATCCGTCACAATTATGTGACTGTCATTGTAGCCTAAGAAAAATGAGCTTTTTGTTCATGATTTTTTGTTTTCTTTTGGTGCCAGGATCGAACTCAGGGCTTTATTTTTGTTTTTGAGACAGGGTCTTGCTTGGTAGTTTAGGCTGGTCTTAAACTCTTTATATAGCTCAAATTGGCCTGAAACTTCAGCAGTCCTCCTGCCTCATCCTCTCAAGTGCTGATATTACCAACATGCCTAGTGAAAATACGAATGAACGCAGGTGGCCATGTTCCAGTAAAATTTTATTTACTCAAACAGGCAGTGTGTTGGATTTGGCCCTTGTGCTGTAGTTTAGTGGCCCTGTTTTAGTTTGAGCTCGCTCTGTTTTTCTGATATGGGTGTTCAATGCTTAGTGGCCCTGTTTTAGGTAAAGCAATAAACAAAAGAGAGAAAAATAAGAAATCATATTTAATTTTCCCAAGTAGAAAGATGAATCATCTTGATATATCCTAGTCTGGTGATCATATTTAACCTTTTGGAGTATTCTTCCAGGCTTTTTTCCTATACACATACAAATGTTGATTTGTCACATAAGCTATCTAGGGGAAGTCTTGATAGCTGTATGCATGAGCTGAATACAGGGCATGCCTTCGTTTCCCATGGCACGCATGGAATTCCGTTGCATGTTTCTCTTGCTGGGTTCTCTGACTGTTCCCAAAGTTGTGTATGTAAACAGTACTGAGCACACGTCCTTTGTTATTTCCTTCAGATAAAGGCCCAGAAATAGGTTTGGTTGGGAGGGAGCAGGTGTTGGTTTAAGGCTTTTGGCACCTGTTGCCATATTGCCAATAGAAAGGTTTGAGGTAAAAAACTAAAGTATCTGTGGCAACCCTTCCATCTCTAGTGAAGACCCAGTAACCTTGGTTTTGTGGAAAAGGGGCACAGATTTCAGGGTTCTTGCTGATATTTGGCTTTTCAGGGAGAAGTGGGAATGAGTTGGTAGTGACACAAAACAGAATTTCTACAGTATAACCAGGAAGCCCTTCTACCCTACCACTAGGATTTGCCATCGAAGGCCCTTCCCAGGCAAAGATTGAATATGATGACCAGAACGATGGGTCATGTGATGTCAAATACTGGCCCAAAGAGCCTGGAGAATATGCTGTGCACATCATGTGTGATGACGAAGACATAAAAGACAGCCCGTACATGGCCCTTATCCGGCCTGCCACAGGAGACTACAACCCAGACCTGGTGAGCCAGCCTGACCTGTTTCTTTCATCTCTTCGCTGACCCCTCACATTCCCCTAGCCCCTGAAGAGTTGCCAAAGCAGGATGCTGAGAGATGACAGATATACTTTCAGATCTTAGGAAAAAATGGGCCTTAGCACTTTTATCTTGGGCAAGTAATTTACCTCACTGCCTATTCACCTGGTACTAGTATCTGCTTTCTAGAACATCTGGTGAGATTTAAGGTCATGTGGAGAAAACACAGCCTTTGGCACAGTGCCTGAACTATGCAGGGGACTCCAGAGCTGCTATTGTCTTGTAACTCAGAGCATTGTATTTCCAGTCTTGCCATTTTTTTGTAGTTATTATTTCAAGATGCTCATAGATAAGCGTTGTCTCACCCATCCCACCCTCAGCTTCCCTTCTCTTAAGTCGGAGCTCTGTTTCTGAGGGCTTTCTCTCCAGCTCTGAGGAGGCTGCTAAGTGTCCTGTCTGAGTCAACCTGGCCAGCCCAATCGCAGGTGGCCTCTCACCCCATGTGTGCTGCTGGTGGGACACTTGGGCAGTTGTCTCAAGGCTGGCGTTAGTTTGGGCTTGACCACAGCGGGCACAGAGAGCCCTCTCTGTTGGTATGCAAGCCAAGTCACCCCAGCATCACCCCAGCAGCTGAGCGTTCAGGTTTAATTGCAGTGTTGGGACTCTGCAATAAATAAGTGGGCTTGGGGTTGCAGTTTGGGCACTTGGTCTCTGAAAGGTTCGGCATCACTGATATAGGGGCTTCACTGGGGTATTGCACAGAAAGAGAATCATTATTGGCCTTTTGACCCAGGTCCAAGCCTACGGGCCGGGTTTGGAGAGATCTGGGTGCATTGTCAACAACCCAGCTGAATTCACCGTGGACCCTAAAGATGCTGGAAAAGCTCCCTTAATGATATATGCTCAGGTAAGTTTCTGGGGGCCACCTGTGCAGGTAGTTGTCAGATTGAAAGTGGAGTGGCAGGTTGCTCAGTGGAGTTGATCTCAGTTTTCTTTCTCATCCGTGTGTTGGGAATAATAGGAATATGTACTATCTCATAGGATTAAGTGAGGGTTGAGACTAATGTAACGCAAGCCATTTTTCATGAACTTGATGATTTGCATTCTGTGGAAAGAAGGCTTTTTTTCAGATTACCACGGAAGGTTTGTAAACAGAGTCGAAAATATGTTTATCTAATGTAATTGACCAAAGACTTGAGTATAGGAATTGAAAAGCACTGAGGCTTTCGTGCCATGGCTCTTCTGGAGGGCCATTTGCTCATAATAATTAAAAATAAAGTGGGGTATAGTCACACGTGTCCGTAGTCCCAGCACTGGGAGGCTGAGGTGGGAGAATCATTTGAGCCCAGGAGTTTGAGACTAACTTGAGCCACATGGTGAGACCCTGTCTCAAAAAACAAAAAAGGATGTGACATTTTATCACCTATTGCCATTGTGGAGCAAGAATGTGGCCTGCTGTGGCTGTTCCTATTAAAGTTCACTGGTTAAGTGGGTAACCCCTTGGCTGTCTCAGGAGGTCACTGTGGCCTGTTTGGTAGAGACAGTGCGAGGGCACCTCTGGTCCTAATTTTGGCTCTTTTACAGGATGGGGAAGGCCAGCCCATTGACATCCAGATGAAGGCCCGAATGGATGGCACGTACGCCTGCTCATATACCCCAGTTAAGGCCATCAAGCACACCATTGCTGTGGTCTGGGGAGGTGTGAATGTCCCACGCAGCCCCTACAGGGTAGGTTGTGAGGCGAGTCCTGGCTGTTGTATGAAAAAGCCTGTTTTATTGCCACATCTGGGCTCTGTGCCCAACAGTGAAGTATATATGAGGAAAGAGCCCATCCCTGGGGGTCGTTGGAGGGTGGGGTGGCCCGAAGGGCCGGCAGAGTTCTTTACACTGCCCCACAGGACTGTTCGTAACAGTGTTTTGCTGGGTCCATTTGGAGGAGTGCTTGGTAACTTTCTCAGTGTCTTCTCTAGGTCAACATTGGGCAAGGTAGCCATCCTCAGAAGGTCAAAGTGTTTGGGCCAGGTGTGGAGAGAAGCGGTCTGAAAGCAAATGAGCCCACTCACTTCACAGTAGACTGTACCGAGGCTGGGGAAGGTGAGTGCAGGCTTCACACAGCCCACTATTATTGTTCATTTGGGAAGAAAGGTTTTTGTATAGTGTTTGGAGGGTGGTAAACTTTGAACTAGGATGTAGTCTATGTGCATAGGTAATTGTTCACCTAACGAGCTTCTGTGTCATGTCCTTGGTGGTATCTTTGCTAATCCTTCATCCCTTTTCCAAAATCCTGACTTAACATCTTCCCGTTCTTAGGTTTTTTACTTGAAACTTCCCTATTGTTCTTTTGGAAGTGATTGTTCAGGACGTGCTGTTTCTTGTAAAATGATGTATTAATAAACTGGTCTGTTCCAGGTGATGTCAGCGTTGGCATTAAGTGTGATGCCCGGGTGTTAAGTGAGGATGAGGAAGATGTGGATTTTGACATTATTCACAATGCTAATGACACATTCACAGTCAAATATGTGCCTCCTGCCACCGGGCGATACACTATCAAAGTTCTCTTTGCATCACAGGTGTGTGTTGGGCCCTGGGAGGGCACAGAGGGGAGTGGCCTTGCTTCTTTCTGGTCACCTGTGTGCTTGTCTTCTTTTTGGTTTTTAAAACAACAGGAAGATGTCTTGAGAACTCTGCTTGATAGTTTTTCTCTCTGGTTCCTGAAAACGAAGAAGGAAAAAAATACCTAGAACTAAATTTTTACCACTTTATAACAGAAGTAAGGCAGTGTATGCAGTGTTTAAAGTAGGACTGGAGACAGATTTGCTGGAAACTTTCATCAGCCTTTTGATCGAAACACAAGTAACTGCTAGATGTGTTGTTCCTTAACCTCTTTGAAGCAACGACTATGTTCCTACCCTTAAACTTTTATAGGGAGAGGTATTTTGAATCATCAGGTGTGTGATAGTGATGACTGGATAAGTAGTACTGTGAAAATAGGAATTTTGAAATTCTTATGATCAAAATGAACTTTACTTAATAACAGGAACCTCAGGAGGAAGTTTCGTGTCTAAAGATCACGGTCTTGAGATGACTTCATCGAGTTAACCTCTTTTGCCTTTATTCTGACAGTCTACAACATGCTTTTTGAGGAATTATAATCGTTCTGTTTCTGTCCTTGTAGTCCTCAAACTTTAGCTCCTTGGTGTTTCCTTCCTACAATCCCATATATTGTTGACAGCTTGGGTTTTATTCTGGGTGGTATTTTTTAATACTCATTACTCAGCATTTGGAATAAAGGTCCAGAGTCCTAAGAGTTATTCGTGCTCTGAGGGCTGCAGGCGTGAGTAGTGGCCTTACTAATGCTAGTGTGTGTGCAGACTCCACCTGTGTAATAAAAGTTTGCTTACCACCTGCTTCCGTAGATGGCTCAGGTTTGCCCTGTGTGTTTGGGCAGAAGGCTAAGCTCTGGCAGTAGCTCAGGGGCTTTCCTTCTGAGACAATGTCTCTGCTACAGGAAATCCCCGCCAGCCCTTTTAGAGTCAAAGTCGACCCTTCCCATGATGCCAGCAAAGTGAAGGCTGAAGGCCCGGGGCTCAGCAGAACAGGTAAGATGGTGTGTGGGTGGAGCTATCCTGTGTTCAGTGACACTGGCTGTGTTTGATCTCTATCTGGAGAGATTTATCCTCACCCCTGGGCTCAGATGGGGGCAGGGACAGTATGGCTGCTTTAGCTGTGGCCTGGCTGCTTCCTGGCTGCTAAGGTAGTATGGTGCAGTTGAACCTGTCAGACTGGTTTCTAAAAGTGAAACCCCTCCAGCTGGCCTAGTCTTCCTCATGTCCCCCTGTCCTTCTAGGTGTGGAGAATGGGAAGCCAACCCACTTCACTGTCTACACCAAGGGGGCTGGGAAAGCCCCGCTCAACGTGCAGTTCAGCAGCCCTCTTCCCGGCGATGCAGTGAAGGACTTGGATATCATTGATAATTACGACTACTCGCACACCGTTAAATACACACCCGCCCAGCAGGTAGCGTCCTTCTTGTTCCCTGGTCTGCTGGCCAGCCTACCCAGTACTGGCCTCAGACAGCAAGGACTCTATCAGCATTGGTGGTGGCACTGGGCCCTGGGAGGTGGCTCACTAGGCCTTTCTTTTTGTGTTTACCTGAAACTGCTGACCAAAGCCTGGTAGGTGCTCTCCACATAGCCTGCAGGATTTCTGAGGAACAACAAGCAGGAAACCAGTCCCACATCTCCCTCCATGTTGGGTTTTTGATATTTAGGAACTCAGGCCTACCTTTTCTAACACACATTTGCACGTGCACATATAAACAAACAAACTCTCTCCCTTCCTTTCCAGCTGCCTCTCAGTCTCTTGTTAATTACTCGTTTAGAAAGAGCTACCACACCTGCATTTTTCCTTATCAGCCCTTCTGGCTTAGTTTTATGTTTACCTTTTTATGAGGTGTTTTAATGGGGTCCTTTCTCAAAGAGCCCTTTCAGCTTTAGTCCCTAAGGCCTGAAGCATTATTTAGGGCAGCAGATAATTGTTTCCTTTTGCAAAATGTAGGAATTCAGGTCTGTCTTGCCTGCCACTTAGGCTGGTTTACCCTGATTAGTTTATAAGGGTCTAAGAAACAACCTCTATGTACAAGTTCATGTTTATGTGTTTAAAAATTTTACAAAGTCATTTTTTGGTGATGAAATACACATACTATTTTTTTACCATCTTCACCATGTTCAAGAGTGCCCTTCACCAGAATTAATACATTCATCATGTTGTGCAACCATCACCATGCTTTTCATCTTGTGGAACCGAAACTCTGTACCCATTTTATTTGTTTAAAATTTTGTTTTACTTCATGGTCACAACTGAAGGGTTGGACACAGACACTCTAGCAGAAATGCCTAGCTTTTACTGCTTACTCCTGATATTGTAAACAGTTATCCTAAGCCTCTGAGCTTCTTACTGAAGGGGAAGAGCCCCGTGTGAGACGTACCATTTGTGTGACAAGAAGGTGATGCTGTGTGCAGAAACACTGCCCCAGAAGCATCCACCCCCAGGTGCTCTCCTTAAGGGGCACAGTGAGAATGGGGGTGGAGTGGCCATTCCCCTTGCTTTGGGGACTACACATCCTTGGAGATCATATCTTCTCTATGAGAAGTTCCCTGGCAGTGTAAGGAGCTCTCTGATGCAGAATCTCTGTGTTGTGCTAGAAATGTGGCCTTAATCTCCAGACTTGCTTATTCCTGTACTTTTAAAAAAATCTTAATGAATGATTCCTTATAGTAGTAGTAAAACCGATACTTTTATAGCTAGACTATTTTTTTCTCAGCAGCCCACTCAGTGGTAAGTAGGTTATTATTTTCTTGATGGTTCTGGGGGTGGTGGGGCCTCAGCATCCAGAGTGCCACCTTGACATTACAGTATCTTTGTGCCCATTCTCCATGTTACTTGAGAGAAGGTACCAGAAAGCTACTGCACACTGAGCATGGTTTTGCTTTATCCTACATCTATATATATTTTTGTGTTTTGGCTGAGCTGTTAGTAAGTTGAGATCACAGTTTGACCTGTAGCCCCCTGAAAGGTCACCCCAAGGTCAAATGCATCTGGTGATAGCAGGTTTGAGGACTGTTGACATGCGCAGTCGCCTGCCTATTGGGGCTGTTTGTCCAAATGCAGAGATGTATGAAGAGCTGAGTGCCATCTTGGTGTCAGTTGTTGCCTTTTGTGTGAATAGGTTGCACAGTACGTCTTGGGTTTTTATTTATTTATAGCAAGATTTATTTTATTTAATTAATTAATTAATTAATTAATTAATTGGTGTGCTGGGGATTGAACTCAGGGCCTTGTGCTTGCTAGGCAAGCATTCTACCACTTGAGCTAAATCCCCAATCCCTATGGCAAGATTTATAGTTTCCATTATTTGGGCCACTTGAAGTTCTTTATATTTCTTTGTGGCAGAGAAAACAAGTGACTCTGTCTTCATGGATTGTGAGTTCCTGACAATAGGATGTCATGTCCTAGGAGCATATTCCCATCCCTGGCCCCAAGCAACAGCCCTGGCGCCCTCAGTCCTCTGAATGGATTAGTGGGTGAATGAGTGGCGCCTTGATTACCACCAGAGTGGTCTGGGAACATTGTAATGTGGTAGAAAAGTCTGGTTGGCATACCTTCTCCTTTGAGCTCTTTTTCTGAGGAGCAGCCGAAAGCTCAAGATCAGGTGAAGGAAGCACACCCGTAAGTTGTGCTCTTGGGTGTGATTAGAGAGGTTTGGGTCAGTTGGAGTGTTATCTCCAACATGGAGGGAGGGTAGCCTTTGTTGAGGACTGATGCCTACGGGCACACATTTTCATGATGGTTTTGGGGAATAACAGACTGGAACTTTCCAGAAACAACTGCTTGGTGTGTATATGGGCACGTCCTGACGTGGGGCAGATGCTTCCCCTCAGCACACTAACTGTACTCCTGCTTGTCTCTTTCCCCAGCCCCCGATTGCTGGCTTTTCCTCCTTGACCCCAGCAAGGCTGCTCTGTCTCCTGCTGGGGCCCAGAGTGGTAGCTTGCAAGGGCTCCCCTGCCAGGGGCAGTCAAGTGATGGGTGGCTGGTGGATGTGTCCACCTTTGTCACAACACAGTGCTAAGAGCTCTTTTTGCCTTAGATGGGTAGACATGGTGGATTGGAGCTTGAGGACCTCCTAGAGGGCAGACAAAGGCTGGATTTTATGGGAAGTTAATGCTTTTTCTGAGGTTTTTGCCTTCTTTACCTTTTGTTATCTGTAATTTCAAGTGGCTTAAAGTTCTCACCCGCGGCTCTCCCATACAGAGCAGTTTGCAAAGCTGGTGGCAGCAGCTCCATTCAGGACTGTGTATCTTAGGAACCACTAGAATCAGAAACTCCATGTGGTACCATGGTGCCTCCAGGAAGCCACGTGAGCTCACACACTGTTATAGGACAGCAGTCACTGCCTGCAAATGTTCTTAGTGTGATGGCCAGGGCTGCTCACAGGGGCTGTGGAGGAGAGGGCACTGTCAGTGGCTCCCTCCATTCATCTTCTGTTAGGTCAGGGTCCTTGTGTACCTGTGTTTTGCAGAATAAGGGTCAGATCTCAGAAGCATCTAGAGAATAAAACTGTCCTGCAGCCACCCTCCTGTGGTGACATGGTGCAGGTGGCCCAGGCGACCCTATCCTGTAGAGAGAGAGCACAATCCATTGCTTACCTGAGCCTGAGGTTGGGAGTGGGGACTGGAAATACTATAGGCATTGGAGGTATAAATCGCTTGAGGTTTTTTCTTACCCCATGTTAGGTTATTTAAGATATAGTTAATTTTCTATTTGCGTTTTTGCATTGCTTTTGTGACTGATAATAAGAACATTCTTTTACAGAGTTCATGGGCTTAACTTCTGCTTCTCTCCTTAGCACTTCAGAGAACTGGCCAGAAAATTTCTGGGGGTTGGGGAGAAGGTTTTTCCAGGACTCTAGTCTAACTCTCCAGCAGTTACCCCTAATTGGGGGCAGATTGAGGAGTTGGCGTGTTGAGAATGCCAAGGTGGATGAAGTCACAAATTAGTCCTTCATTAAACATTACAAGGAGACCTTTCCTGACCCTTGGCTGGCTCTCAGCCCTGTTGAGTTTGACCTGTGCACATTTTACCATGAAATGTTATACACTTGAGGTAGGGGGCCTGTTGGTTTTGTATGCAGTGTTAAAAATCCTGGAAAGCTAATCCTTCTCTCTTCATTGATACAACCACTTTTTTTCTTGGCTTCTTCCCTTCTTTATTACAAAAGGAACGTGAGAAAATATACATGTGCCAAAAGCTACATCCATTCAACGCTTTTTTAAATCAGTGACAGCTTTCAGCAGGGCCTGAATATCAGTGAGCCTCCTCTATCGGGGTGGGGATGGGGGATCATCTCTCCTTCCATGCCCCTTAAATTATGCCTGGACAAGTGAGGTGAGGGGACCTTGATCTACTGAGTGGCAGTGGGCGTTTGGAATCTGGCCCAGAACCTGTGGGAGAACAGCAGTGGCATGCATGGCCATACTTCCCCTCCGTACCCCACGGGGCTACCAGCAAAGGGACCTTCTGATCCCACAGCGCAGTGTGCCTTTGGGCTCGGAGCTTTTCTTTCCTTCTTCAGAGGAAACAGCAGTTAGATACGGTGTGCTGATTGGAGAAGGAACAACCCTGCTCTGGATGAACTACCACAAATCCCTTTTGCAGCTGAGTGGCCTGAAATTGATTGCCAGGATGTGGAAAAACTGGTTCTGTTTGTTCAGTATCCTGAGGCCTGGTGGCTGGGGTTGGCTGTGTGTTGGGTGGGGAGGTAATGGGGCAGAGACACCAGAACACAGGTTAGGAAGGGCTCCTACTTTGCTATTTTGGAAGAATGGGGTTGAGAGTAGGAACTTTGCCTTAGGACTGTTTTGAGATTGAACTGAGGAAATGTATTTCAGATACACTTAGCACAGTGCTTGCCACAGGCCAATGCTCGTTAAGTTGTCCTTGTTGTTAGTAACTGCTCTTACTTGATCTGATTTCTCTGTTCCTGCCAGTGGTCAAAAGCTTAAAGAAATGTGTCAGATGCTTTCTAAATCCACTGCCTGTGAAAGGAATGAAGGGTCTAGAGGCCAGGTTTAAATACCAAGTTTGTGTGCTGGCCACCAAGAGTGTACTCTTTGTTTTCTTTGTTCCAGGGCAGCATGCAGGTTCTGGTGACTTACGGTGGCGATCCTATCCCTAAAAGCCCTTTCACTGTGGGTGTTGCTGCTCCACTGGATCTGAGCAAGATAAAAATCAATGGGCTGGAAAACAGTGAGTGTCTGGCAGAGGGAGGTGGGTCATCGAAGCTAGCAAGCTTGGCTGCTGTTAGAATTCCTTGGGAAGATGGACTTGACAGGGAAGCAAATCTATCTTAAGGGACTTTGCAGTTAGGCAGACCTCGGTTTGAATGAGGGCCACGTTATGAAACAGCTCTGTGTCCCACCTGCCACTTAGTGAGCCTCACCAAGACTCAGTTTCTTTATTTGTACAGGGAAAAGGAGGGCAGGGCAGGATGTCCAAAACGCACTCATGGGAATATTATGAGAATTAAATGAGCTAATAATTTGGAGGCTGGCACGTAGTCAGCCCTTAATAACTGCTGACATTGCTGTAGGAAGTTTTCCTTAAATGCAAAGGTGGGGCATGTTGCTTTCAGATGAGTTTCTAACTGTGTCAACTATCCTTGGCATTTAAATCACATTTAGGTTGACAGTGAGACATGAAAGTCAGTTCCCTGGCGCCCAGAATCCATAAACACAGTGCGCCCTCTCTCTCTGCCCCCATTCCAGTCTTCCTTTGTCTTGTTAGGGATCTTATTATTATAAGCTCGTTTCATTTAGTATATTGAAATTTTCAACTTTTTTTTTTTTTTTTCCTGTTTTTGTTTTTTTAGAGAGTCTCGCTATGTAGTTCAGGCTTGCCTTGAACTCACTATGTAGTCCAGGCTGGCATTGAACTCAACAGTGATTCTCCTGCCTCAGCCTCCTTAGTGCTGGGATTACAGGTGTGCACCACCACGCCCAGCTCAAATTTTTTTTATTACTGAGAATTTCTAATATACAAAAGTAAAGAGTAGTCTCGTATGAACACCAGTGCACTTAGACCTCAGCTTCAGATGTTCCATGATGCCCGTAAAATTATTTTTTATACAAGTAATGTTTAAGTCCATTTTTCATTTTAAAAAATTACAGCTGAGTTAATTCCATGTTATCCATCACTTCTCCCCCTTCCTGGGGTTGACCAAAATTTATGATTTCATCTCTTCCCTCCACACCTCCATGCTTCCTCACTGCATGTAAAGATGTGCCAGTGAAAACACTCAGCAGTGCTGACTTGAAGTTATCCTGCTGCACTCAGACATTTTCAGCCTGCCTTTTGACGTCAGCTGGGCATCTTGAAAGTCATTTGCACCTAAGTCTTCCTTCTCATGGTGGTCCCAGACTGGATGTACCTCAGTGGTGCACATGTACCTGGTCACAGGGCCGCCACTCCAGCTGGGCAGGTGTGTCCCCAGCAGGTCTCCCCTTAGTGCCCTTGGTGAGCACTTTCATTGACCTGTTACTCAGACGCACAACCTGTGAACAAGGCCACCTCCCAGTCCCAGAGTCTGCAGGGTGAGAGCTCGGTATGTTGGCTTTTGTTGCTGGGGCAGCCGGCTCTGAGCATGTGAATGGTCACTGCTTAACTCTGTCATGTCGCCTTGCCACTCCTTCCCCAGTGCACTGAGAGATCGACTTCTGAACAGGAAAAGCAGGATGCCAGTTAGGAAAAGCTTCTTTGCCTTTGGGACATAGACTTCAAGACCCCTTGCTTGTGGTCCTGCAGTGTTCATTTTGGCAAGCCCTCCATGTGCTGCAGTTGGGATTCCTGGGTTGTGGCAAGGCCCTGTGTTCCCAGTACTTTTGTTTTGGTTGACGTCCTTTCCTTGTTTTTGTCAAGTGTGACTCTGGGTTTCCTGCAGCCTTGCTTTGCAAAGACCTTTCGGAAAAAGCCTAAGTCAGTTCTCAGGACTTGCTTCCGTGCCCCTGGCTTTAGCAGCTCTGTGGCTTTGGCCTTCTTGGGGGGAGGGTTGGCTGTAGGATGGAATTTCCTGCCAAGAGTTAGTAGATAAAACATGGACTTATGAGGCTGTTTTGATATGAGGTTAACATCAAAAGTAAGTAAAGAGAAACAGTGTGAGATATAACTTACTGCCCAGAAAAACAGATCTAAGAGTAAGATAAATTTAGGTTTGAGTCCTAGCTTTGCAGTCTCCTGGATGTGTACCCTAGACAAGTTACTTAACCTCTCTGAGCCTGTTTCCCCATCTGTTTAGGACATTTGTTAGTTATAATTACCTACTACGTTGTGGTGAAAAACCAAAGAGCATAATGTGCCATATTTGTGTATAAAATTAATTTAGTAAATGGTAACTATTATCATCATTAATTAATCATTATTTTTGTGTTGGTTGTTATTAAGGCTGAAATGCTGATCATGCTTAGTCTTGTCTTTTGTCCTCCGCATCAGCTGTTGTTTGTTATTGAGGCTGAGGTAAAGCTCCCTGTCTGAAGAACTCACTAGCCGATTCTTGCGGACAAGGGGCAGTTCCTCACTCTGGCTTGTTCCCTTTCCAGGGGTCGAGGTGGGGAAGGATCAGGAGTTCTCCGTTGACACCCGGGGGGCAGGAGGCCAGGGGAAGCTGGATGTGACAATCCTGAGCCCCTCTCGGAAGGTCGTGCCATGCCTGCTGGCACCCGTGGCAGGCCGGGAGAGCAGCTCAGCCAGGTTCATCCCACGGGAGGAGGGGCTGTATGCCGTCGATGTGACCTATGATGGACACCCTGTGCCTGGAAGCCCCTACACAGTGGAGGCCTCACTGCCGCCTGATCCCACCAAGGTCAGCTTTTGTTTTTGTTCCAGAATGTGCCCCATCATCCTCAGATATGACACCACAGTCCTGTCCCACCTAGCAAAGACCTTTGCAAAATTACTTGGTGATGAATGTTAGTTCTCAGTGGCTGTCAGTGGGAAGGGTGGTCCGGGCAGGCAGGACACACCCCATCCCTCCTCACTGTCTGGGTGTGAGATTTGGGTGAGGGACTCCCTGTCCTGGAGTCCTTTTCCTTTGTTTATTCATGCAAGAGTGGTACTTGCTTCAAAGCCAGCTTATCAGGATCAGGTTGATGTGGAGGCTGACTGAGTTTGCCCTACAGAAGCAATAACAACATAATATAAACAGATGTAACCTTCAGTTTTCTTTCTTCTACAATCCCCAACTCCAGGGTATTTCCAGTGGTCTGAATGATATGAATGTGCAAAATTGTCTTGTTTGTGGAATCGGAGATGAGTGCTTCATCCCTTTCTCTTTTTTAAAAACAGCTTGATTTTTGACTATACAGAATTTATTGTATGAGGTACAGCAGCCAGAGCTGCGTTGAAATTCATGAAAGCCCTTCTGTGTTTGGACAGTGGATGAGCTATTAGGTCTTAGGTCCAGCCCTGCAGTTTAAAAGAGCCAGGACTGGGGGTGGGGAGCTGCCATCTCCACTCCTGCTCCTGTGGCAAGGGCCACGCCTCCAACTTGTACCTTACAGTTGAGTGCTCTTAAGTTATTTGCCACTTGTAGCATTGAGTGCGTTGTGGTGTGTATGTGTATGACACTCAATGAGGTGTATGTGTAAGAGACACAGGGGGCCCCAGGAAGAAGGGCCGCTTAACTGAGGTGCACTTCAGTAGTGGTCATAGTCATGGTTGCAGTGGTGGACAGCAGGTCTGGGTGAGTAGGAGTACCCAGCTGGAGGCAGAGTCTGACTTTTATTCTCTGTTGGAGCAGGTGAAGGCACATGGGCCTGGTCTTGAAGGTGGCCTTGTGGGCAAGCCTGCTGAGTTCACCATTGACACCAAAGGGGCTGGAACGGGAGGCCTGGGCCTAACTGTGGAAGGGCCCTGCGAGGCCAAAATTGAATGCTCTGACAATGGCGATGGGACCTGCTCTGTCTCTTATCTTCCCACGAAACCTGGAGAGTACTTTGTGAACATTCTCTTTGAAGAAGTCCACATACCTGGATCCCCTTTCAAAGCCGATATTGAAATGCCGTTTGACCCGACCAAGGTTGTGGCTTCGGGACCGGGCTTGGAGCACGGCAAAGTGGGTGAAGCCGGTCTCCTTAGTGTTGACTGTTCAGAAGCGGGTCCCGGGGCTCTGGGCCTGGAAGCCATCTCGGACTCAGGAGCAAAAGCCGAAGTCTGCATTCAGAACAACAAAGATGGCACCTATGCAGTGACCTATGTGCCACTGACAGCAGGGATGTACACGCTGACCATGAAGTATGGTGGTGAGCTTGTGCCACACTTCCCTGCCCAGGTCAAGGTGGAGCCTGCTGTGGACACCAGCAGAGTCAAAGTCTTTGGGCCAGGAATAGAAGGAAAAGGTGGGTCTTGTTAAAAAGGAAAGGGGGGCAAGCTGAGATTTAAGGGCCACTAAAGACTTACAGAGCAGGGGTTGTATACACAGCCACCTATGGGGGCCAGGCAGAGTGTATGAAGATATTTACCTGCCTCAGGGAACCAGGAGCAAGGTTGGGGGCGGGCACATTGCCTTTCCAGAGGCTGCTCAACTGCCCAGGTCTGTTTTTCATTTCTCCACTGGGAATAGTGCCCAGCATTGTCAGCAAATTTTCTAGTTTTTGTGGCAAAGCCAGAAATCTTGATTTTTTTTTTTCTTTTTTTAAATGTGGAACCAACCTATTTTATTGTTGACATTTCACTGAAAAAAGTTTAAAGTGTGGTGCTGGCTAACGCTGCATGTGCTGCAAAGCTGGACTGTCTTTACACTTAACTTGTTCTGGATCCGCACCTTTGTGTGAGTAGTTGTGACTACCCTAGAACAGGTTGTCAGTCACCCCCTAGGAGGGAAGCCAGCACTATTCTAGAAGCAGTTGTGTTGTCACTTGGCCAACACTGCCTTGGAAGAGGGAGAGGGCCTTGTACTAGTCAGTCAGCTTTCTGTTGCTGGAACAAAATATCGGATACACACAATTTGAAGGAGAAAAGGTTTATATTGGCTCATGGTTTCAGTGGTCTCAGTCCATGGTTGGCTGGCCATAAGACAGAAACAGCATGGCAGAGGAAAGCTGCTTAGGTTGTGGCAGCAGGAAGAGTGAGAGAGACGGCCTGCTTCCTCCAGACAGGCCCCACCTCCTAACAGTGCATTCAGTTAGGAATTCATCAGTGAACTAATGCATTGATGCGATTAGCGCTCCCATGATCTAGTCACCTTCCAAAAGCCCTACCTCTGAACACATGAGTCTTTTTTTTTTTTTTCCACATGAGTCTTTTGAGGGACATTTTTGATCCAAACCATAGCAAGGTTAATTAATATTCCTGATTTTGAGAGTCAGAGAAACCAGTTGTCTGCTGTTACTACACTTAGACTTAACCTGTTCCAGTGCTGAGAACCTTGGTTTTAAAGTTTGCTCCTTGGTCCAAGGTTGTTGGTGATGTTCTCATCTGTGTGGTTGCTCTGTAGATGTATTTCGGGAAGCCACCACTGATTTCATGGTTGATTCAAGGCCCCTGACCCAGGTGGGTGGTGACCACATCAAGGCCCACATTGCCAACCCCTCGGGAGCCTCTACGGAGTGCTTCATCAAGGACAATGCTGATGGGACCTACCAGGTGGAGTACACGCCCTTTGAGAAAGGTGAGTCACCATCTCTTTGATATGACTCTTGCTCAGAGCTGCACTTGGCTATTTCCTCCTAGTGGCTTATGCTACCTCGTGTGATCTGTACGCTGGGGCTGTCTCAGCAGAGGCACAAGCAGAGTGACAGGGAAATGTGAAACTTCCTTCCACAGCAGACCACCGATCTGCCCAGTGCTTGGCCTACTGGCCTTGTATGACAGGTGGGCTGGGACTTAGCCTCAACCTCAGTTGAGCCTCGAGGTTATGGGGTGAGGTTGTGGCATGTTGTTCATTTGTGCAATTTTTGTTGTATATTAATTTCTTTCTTGGTTATTAGGAATTATAAAAATTTTCGATGAGTAAACAAAAAATTCCAGTACCATCTATCCCTACTACCTGGATGATCCTTATAAATATTCTGGTATGCACTCTTTTTTACCCCCTGGGTTCTGGTTATTGAACCCAGGGCCTTTGCACTGAGCTGTATCCTCAGTTCTTTTTCATTTTCTTATTTTGAGATGGGATCTTGTTAAATTGCCAGGTTGTCCAGGCTGGATTCAAACTTGTTATCCTTCTCACTTCAGCCTGCTGGAGTGCTGGATAACAGGTGTATCCAACACACTTTGCTAGATGTTTTCAGTTTATTTGTGGATACGTATCTTTTTATTTCATGGGTTTCCCTGGTATATTGGTTAATGGCTGGATGGAGTTTTCTCAGATCAGGCTAGTGGACTTCAAATGCCTAACTTGAGTCTAAGCATAGTGATGCTTGCTTGAGGTGGGCTGCATGGGTTATGTGACTACCAGGTGAACAGAAAGTATTAATAGACAGTGTTTTTAAAAAATCAAATTGTACCAACATTACTGTTTCTTGTTTTTGAGATAGGGTCTCGCTATGTAGTTCAGACTGACCTTGAACTCATGGCGATCCTCCTGCCTCAGCCTCCCAAGTGGTGGGATTACAGGTGTGTACCACCACACCTAGCCCCCCCCAAAAAAAAGAGGCAACAAGATATGTCATGTACAGGTACAAATCCCCCATGATGAATGTTATCACTATGTACATCTAAAATGTACCATTAAAATAAAATTTAAAAAAAATTAAAAAAAACCTTCTCTTTTGCAGTGACAAAGTACTGCACACAGACTTGAATGCTGGGTAAAACCCTGAACTTTGTGTTGTTGCCCACAAATAGATGTTTCTGTTCGTTGTTTTGAACAGGTGTCCATGTAGTGGAGGTGACGTATGATGATGTGCCCATTCCCAACAGTCCCTTTAAAGTGGCTGTAACTGAAGGCTGCCAGCCATCTCGGGTCCACGCCCAAGGTCCTGGATTGAATGAGGCCTTTACCAACAAACCCAATGTCTTCACTGTGGTTACCAGGTAGGCAGGGCCCTGGTTCAGCGTACTCAGTAACTCTAGGTCATTTAACTGCTGTTAAACAGTTTCTTTTTCTCCCCTGTGGCTGGGCCCTGTGTTTGTGTCATGATATCCCTACTTTTGGTGAGAAATGTTTTTGTGATACTTAGACATTTTCTTCTTTAAAGTTGTGTTACAGAGAAAGATCAAATAGACCTCAATCTTACCAAAAAGCACTTGCTTAGTCATAAAACTGCTAAGCAAACTGTGACTGGATGGAAGCTGCTCAACTTGAAAATGCAGCAACACATAGCCAATCTCGTGTATAAATGCAGGGCTGTAAATCCTTCCTTGACCACAAAGGAGACTAAATGTGGCTTGTAGTAGCGCACTTACTTAGTATGCACGAGGCCCTGGGTTCAGTCCTGAGGGTGGAGTTGTGGGGAGACCACAAGGCACATACCTGCATTGCAGTCTTAGTCAGTGCAGTTGTTTGCTTATCTGCAAAACAAATAAAGGACAAGCACTGGGAAAGAGGGGTCAAGGCTGGTTTATATTAGACTACTGAGAAATTCCCTGCGTGAGGGGGTGTTGTGTTAGTTGAGTCGAGTTGGCTAAATGGGAGTGTATATAAAAGGGCTTTTAATTTTTATTTTATTTTATTTTACTTTTTGAGACAAGGACTCACATGTAGTTCAGGTTGGCCTTGAACTCACTGTGTAGCTCAGACTGGCCTCAAACTCTTGATCCTCCCACCTCAGCCTTCCCAGTGTTGGGATACAGGTGTGTGCCACCACACCTGGCTTAGAGATTTTAAATGAATTCTGACAATAAGCAAACTAGCATGGACTGTGTGCATATTTCACTTTCCCCAACCCTTTGCAGAGGGGCAGGAATTGGCGGGCTTGGCATAACAGTTGAGGGACCATCAGAGTCGAAGATAAACTGCAGAGACAACAAAAATGGCAGCTGCAGCGCTGAGTATATTCCCTTTGCTCCAGGGGATTATGACGTTAATATCACATATGGAGGAGTCCACATCCCTGGTAAGCTATCTCCTGGATAGTCCAAAGAATAACTGATTTTGCGTCAAAGCAGGTTTGATTTTGCCTATTTCTCAGATATTTGTAGCAGCTGCAAAAGGAGAATTTCCCTAGGTCTGTGTCTCCAAGAATGTCCCCAACCCCCGGGAGAACCAGTAAAGTGACAGAAAGCATTGACTTAGACTTTTTACTAGAAATGATTGTTCCTGCGTTGGAAGACCTTGTTCCTGATCAAAGGGGAATCGCTTCTCGGCCTTCTGGCTAAGATCAAGTGTAGTATCTGATCAAAGGGGAACCTGTTTCTTTACAAAGTTGAAAAACTCTATTTTGTGCTTAGTTCTTAATTACCTTGGGTATGTATCCTGTTTTCTTTTTTCCATTGGCAGTCCTTGTAGCTGACACTAATTCAAATTCTTATAATTTCTATTTAATGATGTTATGTACACTTACATAAAATAGAGTTTCTCAACTTCTATACTGTTGACATTGGGGCAATATAATTCTTTGTTATGGGAGGCTGTTCTGTGCATCGTAGAGTGTTGGTCAGGATCCCCAGCCTCTACCCACCAGAAACCTGTAGTAAACTCCCTCTGCCCATTTGTGACAACCAAAAATGTCTGTGGATATTGCCGATGTCCTTGGGCACAAAACCATCCTTGATTGAAAACCATTGCTGTAAGGATTGAAACTATTAAGGAATACATGATTTAAGAGAAATCCCCCTAAATATAAGTATAAAAAGCGAAATAAAAGATAGATGATAGGAAACAGGGAGGTTGTCTTTGTGGAGTTGAGAAAAGGGATCCGGGAATGAGGGTGACTGGAGAGCGGGGAGAGGAAGGGGAAGTAAAAATGATTAAGATGTGATATATATATGTACCAGTTCCCCAAGATGAATGTATGGCAAACATATGCTAATACAAAAAAGAGAAAGATATGGCTTTAGTATTAAAGCATCTCTATTTTTGTTTCAGAGAGAGGAATAGCCACAGGTTCTAGTCCTGTTTGCTTAAAAGAATGATATCTCACACACACACACACACACACACACACACACACACCCCTACCTGCCCGCCGTGGCAGAGGGTGGGCTAGTGTGCGCTGTGGTGTGGAGGCTGTTCCAGGGGCTCCTGGGCTGTCTCAGTGGTGGCAGGAAGAGGAAGAGCCCTACCCCAAGGTGCCAGGAGTGGGAGGAGCCCCACTGGCTCATGGAGCTCTCCCCCCACAAGCTGGGGTGATGCTGAGAGGGGAAGGGGCAGGCTGAGAGGCTCCCTGTCAGCTTCTGGGTTGGCTGTGAGGAAGTTGGAGTGAGTGTCTTCTGACTACACGACTTTTCTGATTCTGTCCTCTTTCCTCTTCCCATATGCAAATGTGCACACATATTCACGGTCACTGTCTTTCTCTCAAATTGGTCCAAAAGCATTGACATTCAGTTCAAAATAATTCTACTCAGATGTCCATATAAGCCTTAAGTCTTTAAAAGGGGCAAGTTTCTCATAAAGCTTATACTTACTGCTTATTCAGTCTAGATTTTTTAAAATTACTACAGCCACTAGTCTAGGGGATTTTACCCAAGAGCCACACTGTCAGTTTCTCACAAATCCTGATCTACTTGTATTCTCCATGTGTCTTCAGTCTTTAAAATTGACACTCAAAAACTGAGAGGCCCTCAGCGTCTCCCATGAGGTCAGCTCTGCTGCAGGACCACAGCTTACTCTTAGGGAAAAGCAAGGTTTCAACCAATGGCCAAGGAACCGAGATGGCCATGTGTGGTCAGGAGCTACTGCCTGCATTTGAGGGAATTGAAACCAGGGGAGCCTCAGGGGTGATTTGTGGGAGAGGAGGTTGGATATGGACTGCACTGCCTGCCCTAACCTCTCTGTTCCTCTCCAGTGTCCTCCCACAACAAACTTGCCTCCTTCAGTTCCTGGCCTCTGCACATGCTGGTCCCTCTGCTGCAAGCACCTCCCCTTCTGCTTGCTCTGGGTAACAGTTGTTCCCTCTTGCGTCAGCTTAGCTGTTATTGGCAAACTCTCTGTGGTCTCCTGCAGACCGGGTTCACTGTCTCCTCAGTGCTGTACCCCATACACCTCCTAGCACATGTTCCATAGGATATTGGAGTGGCATGCTTACATCGTCCTCTGCACTGGGTCGGTCCCTTGAGGGCTGCTGGCTGATGTGGGTCCATCATCAGGCACGATGAAGGCATACGGGTAACCCACACGGTGAGGTAGGAGCTGCCTGAAGCCTGTGCAGTCAAGGCCCCAGACCATGGTACCATCCGAGCGTGTGCAAGGCTAGTCCCCCATTGCTTGGTGCTCAGAAGCCCATGACCTCTTTTCCAGGCAGCCCATTCAGAGTTCCTGTGAAGGATGTTGTGGACCCCAGCAAGGTCAAAATTGCTGGCCCTGGCCTGGGCTCTGGCGTCCGAGCCCGCATCCTGCAGTCTTTCACAGTGGACAGTAGCAAGGCTGGCCTGGCTCCACTGGAAGTGAGGGTTGTGGGCCCACGAGGTGAGTACTCATTCTGCCTCCTACCTGCATTCACCTGCTCCAGCAGGACAGCTAAGACTTTGAGTATGCTTTGTGAGCTGAAAATTAAATTTCTTAAATTATTTTATTGCTCCATCGTCTAGCTAAACGTTAGAAGATCCTGTTTAAAAGTAGGTAGGCCTGTAATTTCTGCAGAAGTCTGTCTTTTCTTCCCTTAATAACAGAATCCTAGATTTCTTTTTACAACTTCAATTTTTAAAGTAGCTAGTCAAAGCAAGTAGTATTTGGATTGTCATATGTAATACTGATCTGACTGCTTTATTACCTATTTCAGTATTTGTGGGGCCCCTGGGTGTGGTCTGGATGTGTGGATTGGAGGGGGTAATTCTCTTGGAGATGCTGCAGGTGTAATATAGAAGAAACTCTGGGAAGACCAGGGGTATTCTACCCCCCTGGAACAAGAGGGTGTTTTGGAGAATGGGTTTTATTGGCAGCCTGGAATTTAGGATTGCTATGGCTGGGGGGGTCATTTGGGGACAAATCCCTGAAGTGTGTTAAAATTTGCCTTTTTTGGTAAACACATTTCCTCTTTGCATGTCTAATTTCTTAAATAACCGAGATTTTTCTTCTGTGATGTGTTGTTGATCTCTGGAAGTGGCCAGTAGGGACTTCCTCCTTTGAAGAGGAACCTTCTCTTTAATGGGGTTCAACAGGAGGTTAAGCCCTTTGAAGCTCAGGGCAGAAGTGGTTTGAGGGAAATGAGGTCATGGAGCTGGAATCTGATGCTGTGAAATTTCTGAACCTCAAGATGTGCATGTGTGCATCTGTGTGCGTGCGCATGTGTGTGTGTATAGAAACTTAGATATCTGCCTCTATCATGGAGAATTCTTAAGTAAACAGCCTTTTAATTTTAGCTGATGAGATGGATTCCCAGTCATGGCGCAGCCCCTTGAAAGCCATTTCAGAGTTCTTTAGAGGTGACCTGAAGGGTGACTTTATGGAGACAGGTTTGCATTTTCCCACTTGCTGCTGCCTTAAATTATGTAACCCGAATGCTTCTTGCTGGCCTCACCTCTAAAATTATTAGCTTGTACTCGCCTCATCTGTTTTGCTTAATGAACATGCCATGCTTTGATTAACCTCCCTGTCACTGACCCATCCTTGACCCTCCTGTTCAGAGCTGGGATCTGAGATCTGTCAACCCAGAGCATGCCTTGATTCTGCCTTAACATAGTCTCTAAGCACCCCCATGGGCATCACATTGAGGGACCCCTCACTCCATGAGATTGGTCATTCTCACCTGCCCTGCACCTTTACCCCAGCATGCTGTCACTGTATGGTTTTTGCTCAAAGGTGGCCACAAGCCTTGACTGGCCATCCTTTTGGTTAATGTTTGCTGTTCAGGGTTCTAGAGACTCTGGTGCTTTCTCGGCTTTGGAGTAAAATTGGCACATCCCAAGCATGCCTAACAGCTTGTAAGGATATAGCATGTCTATAGCACCTACCTTCACCATATACCCTCCAGCAGCAAGTACGGGCAGTCTCCTTAATTATACTCTAGGGCGGATTGATTGTACTTTAGCCAACAGAAAGCTAAAGGTGTATCTTGGGGTCATTTCTGCAACCGTGAATTGGAAATCCTGTGATTTCTTAGGCCTATGATTATGGCCTGCTTGCCTTATGTTACTCACCAGTGGAAACCAGTAGCTCTGGGGGATGGATGTGATCCTCTTTCAAAACTCAGCAAAGGCTGGAGTGAAGAGGGAGGCCAAGGAGTCACTCATCTGTCATCTCTGTCCTCAGGCCTGGTGGAGCCAGTGAATGTGGTGGACAATGGGGACGGCACACACACAGTGACCTACACCCCATCTCAGGAGGGGCCTTACGTGGTCTCAGTTAAATACGCCGATGAAGAGATCCCTCGGAGGTAAGTGCCTTACCCTTGAGGATGGGTCCAAACTGGCTTGGAGCCCACCCACCTGCAGGATTGGCTCTGGTGGCTCACCTGTTCCTCCATATATGGCAGGCATTTCCCAGGGCCCGCCAGTTCCACACGTGAGTTGTCATGCACTCAGAGTGGTGTTTGTGGTTCTGCCTCTACTGTCCCCCACTTTCATCCATCCTTAGTTTACAGGCAAGCTGAAATTAAGAAGTTGGAGGTCTTCAGAGAAACGATGTATTAGTTTACCAGAGGCTTTTTTCTGATGACCCTCTCAGTAGCTTTCTGATTAAAACAAAGGTATTTTCTCACTTCACTTGACCATAGCATTCTCCAGAGATACTGTGTAGTAGCCTTGTTCCCCCCTTAATATTACTACATAAAGATCTTGCACGGGGGTTGGGGATTTAGTTCAGTGGTACAGCACTTGCCTAACAAGCACAAGGCCCTGACTTCAATCCCCAGCATCCCCCCACCCCCCAAAAAAGTGTTTTTTTCTTTAAATCATACCCCATAAGGTAGACGTTTTACCTATACCCCTAATATATACATTTTGTGTGGAGATTGATACATGTAACTTTAGCTGTGTAAAAATACGTAATTTAAAAATTACATTTTAAAATTGCTTTACTAGTAGATCAGGTACCACATAAAGCATACTAAATATAAAATAAGAATAAAGATAGAGAATGAGATGAGATAAAATATTAAAGCTGAAGTTCCAGTGTTCTTTCCATTTTGGTGACCATTGTCTTGACATAGCAAAAGTGGCTTACATGTGTTTAACTCCATGTTTCTTGGACTAATTTGGGAACCCTTTGTCCTCAGATGGTTTGTATTCCATGGAGTGTGCTCAGGATAAGGCTGGCGTGTCACATGATGGCGTCTACCGCCTGGTTCTGAATTGCAGCTGGACTCATGACACTTTGATTAAACTCACTGTCTCATCTGTAAAATCCGCTTTATAGTCCCCATCTCTTTAACAGGGGTCAGATGTAGCCAGGTTGACATATTATCCTGCTGACCAGGGTCTGTGTGTGTCTGTCAAGTCCCTTTAAGGTCAAGGTCCTTCCCACATACGATGCCAGCAAAGTGACTGCCAGTGGCCCCGGCCTGAGTTCCTATGGGGTACCCGCCAGCCTGCCCGTGGAGTTCGCTGTTGATGCCAGAGATGCTGGGGAGGGCCTGCTTGGTGTCCAGATCACGGTAATGCTTAGTCATCTTCTGCCAAACTTATTAGCAAAACCTAATTTCTCAGGCAGGGATAAGAACAATGGTTTTAGTAACCAATTTCTTGCAAATATTTGATCATCACAGAATTAGTATCTATGAGAGAGAATAAGCATAAGCACCTGAGAGGTTTGAGGATGTAGCTTCAGGTATCACTTTGTGGTGAATCTCATGTATTTGGCTATTACAACTCTTCTGTGTTTTTAGTGATTAAAATTTCCTCTTGGGTCAGTTAGGACCAAGGTGGAATAACTATCATGGTAAAACCTCGAATAGGGGTGGCTGAAACACAGGGTTCTCCTCTCTTGGTAAAGGATTCCAGAGGTAAGCTGCCGGCTGCTCTGTGGCTCTCCTCCTCATCCTAGTGTGTGGCTTCTGTCCTTAAGTCTCCTCATGGACCACGAGGCTGCCAGTGCTCTGGCCAATGGATCTATATGGTAGGCCCGAAGGAAGAAAACAGGAAGAAGGGAAAAGAGGGGCCCTTCTGGTCCAGTCAGCTGTCTTAAGCAACCCAGTCGAGAGCCCATCATAGATATCCAGCCATCTCCTTTGGTAAAAGTTAATCCTGAGTCTTGTGACTATAGCTGGTGGCAAGGATGTCAAGACAGGGAGCTGTGTATTTACCCAGCTAAAAACGAGGGTCCTGTCAGCAAAAGAAAAAGAGTAGATGTGGTGGTGTGCGTGCAGGACCTATCACTCCGTGCATTCCTGTATGTGAGTGCATGTGGGCCTAAAACAATGTGTGCACTTAACACACTATCCTGGTATCACTGTCTATGATCCTCTCCTCTGCCTACCAAAACTAGATTGTATGAAGCTGCCCCTTCTGTCTCCTCCCACCAGAGAAGCTACTCAATAAACAAAGTATGTCAGGGTTTCTCACAAATGCTCCTGCTTGTTCATGATGCAGTACTAAATAGCATTTCTCTGTGATCCACAGGACCAAGAGGGAAAACTCAAAAGAGCCACCGTCCACGACAATAAAGATGGCACATATGCTGTCACATACATCCCTGACAAGACTGGACGCTATATGATCGGGGTCACTTATGGGGGGGATGACATCCCATTTTCTCCTTACCGCATCCGGGCTACACAGACAGGCGATGCCAGCAAGTGCCTGGCCACAGGTGAGTGTGGTGGCGTCAGGGTCGGGAGTGTGGACTTTTGGTCAGAAAGCCAAGCTCTGGCACTCTCTACTGCCGCTCAACAGCTGTGTGAGCCAGGCAAGTTTCTTGGGCTTTCTGAACTCAGTCACACAGAGATTGAAGATCTTTTAGGAGTGGTGTTCGTGGTGGGGGGATTCAGATTCAAGTTTTTTCCAAGATGGGGGACTGTTTCATGGGTTATTGCGAAGATTAGATGAAGGTCAGGCATGGAAAATCCTGAGCACGGTGCGGGGGCGCAGCAGCTATAACATCACTTTTGAAGTGGGTGCACTTGTTGAGGCATCAACAGTGGTGGTGACACCCACTAGAAAGAGCAAATTTCTGCCTTCACAAATAGGCAGAGAATAGGACCCTCATCAGAGGGTCCAGGGCTTTCCTCACGAATTCTTGTGGGTGATTGGGCCGCACTGCTTGTTCAGTTCCTGAGAACAGCTCTGTGGCTTGGGAGGTGCCACTCAGGCCGACTTCAGAACAATAACCCACCTCTGAAACGAAACGGATTTGCCTCTCTCAGGAGTCCACCTGAGTGTGTCCTGTTTCTCTCATCTTTCATCTTGTTCTGGCATCAGGGCAAGGTGGCGAATTGTTCTGTTTAGCTCTTTCTCTCTCATCCACGGCAAAAATTGAGAGCCCTGATCAGAATAGTCTCCTCAGCCTGGAGGTGCCTGGAGGCTGCCCTTAGGGTCTGTCATCTAGTCTTCCACAGACTGGATCCAGTTTGCTCTTCTGCCTCTCACTTTCTGAACAAATGTTCTTGCCACTTCCTCTCGCTCCTGTACTTGATTTTACTTTTTTCAGTACTGGAGATGGAACACAAAGTTTGTGCTCTGAGCTACATCCTCAGCCTTTTAAAATGGTTTAAATTTCGAGACAGGGTTGCACTGTGTTGCCCAAGCTGAGTTTGAGCTTGCCATCCTCCTACCTCTGCCTCATCCTACATATGCTTTTTATTTACCCATGTGCTTTTAGCTCACTTTTTGCTGTATTCCTTGATTTTTGTTTTGCGCCTAGGTAAAGAGGTCTCAAAAGTCAGAGCGTGAGAGAGATACGGAGACACTGGTCTTTGCTTGGGGAGAGGTAATTAAGGCCTCCCTACTATCTGCCTCCATCTGTCTTGGTAGGCGATGAGCATTTGAGAGGAGTGACTATGCCTTGCCTTTCTTTATGTATACCTGGCGCTTGGGAAAAGGCCCTGTCTGTTTGCTGAAGACCAGAGACATCCCCCTCCCAGCCTTGGATGTGGGCAGACCGGGGCCGACCTCCAGCGAGTGCTGGGGGACACTCAGGGCTTGCAGATGACCTTATTTATTAAGGAACCGAGGGACTGCTGTCTTGAGCAGCACCTCCCCAAGTAATCTTTAGGATGTCCCTCTGTGGCAGCGGCTAAAACTAACACAGCACAAACAAGTGTGATTTGTTCTTGGGCCTTGGGGCCTCATGTCCTTGGTCAGTGCTTCCATCATTCTCTCCTGAACTTTTCCCCAGGCCCTGGCATCGCCCCCACTGTGAAAACTGGCGAGGAGGTGGGCTTCGTGGTGGACGCCAAGACTGCTGGGAAGGGGAAAGTGACCTGCACGATTCTGACCCCAGACGGCACGGAGGCTGAAGCTGATGTCATTGAAAATGAGGATGGCACCTATGACATTTTCTACACGGCTGCCAAGCCAGGCACTTATGTCATTTATGTGCGCTTTGGTGGTGTCGATATTCCCAACAGCCCCTTCACTGTCATGGTAAGCAGAATTCCTTCTCCAGAGCATGCTGGTGCTATCAGATACAGCAGCAGTGGCCAGTTGTTGAACCCTGACTGGGACACCCCTTACACACAACCTTGTAGAGCCCTCACCTGATCTCTAGAGACTCAGAGACCCTTCCCCTCTGAGGGGTTTTGGAGAATCTTGTTGGCTACCAAGGTTTCTGTCATGATAACAGGCTTAGGCAATGTCCTGGCCTAAGCCCACCCAGTTCAGAAAGATGCTTTCTAGAAAAATATGCTTTTGCAAAATAGGAAATGTGACAGTTTTTACTATTCGTTCTTGCTGTATACTCCCTGTTACTGGAAAGGAAAGATCCTGATGCTCTTTGATCAGCAGACTTACTCTGATATCTCAGGACTCAAACTACATTTAATTGTGATTTGGAAAGTCTCACACTTTATGTATGAAGGGGAAATATTATGTCTTTTAAAGCTAGGAACACCTGAAATAGAAAGGACCAATCATGTGAGTATCTGGGCCAGCACATAACTAGAGTCCTTAAATTTCTTCCCCCCCCCCCCTTTTTGGGAACTTGAGATTGAACTAGGGCCTTAGTACTGAGCTACACTCCCAGCCCTTTTTAATTTTCATTTTGACACAGAGTCTCACAAAGTTGCTGTGTTATCCAGGCTGAGCTTCAACTTGTGATCCTACTCTCTCAGCCTCCCAGAGTGCTGGGGTTACAGCGGTGCACCACCATGCCTGGCTTAATTTTCAATTCTGGGTAACTTTCAGATCTTCCTCTGATTATTAAGGGTCTTCCACCAGGAGGGGAATAGAACCTTAGAAGACTTACCTTAGCCTGTTGGCAAATGTGCTTCCGGCTCCCTTCCCATGTCCGTTGCTGTGCAGGAGCAGCCACCCTCCGCCTCAGGTTTCTAGGCTCCTGATAACCCCACCTCATCCATAGCCTCCGAAGCACCTTCTAATTATTTCACGATGTGCTGTGACGGAAAAGGAGGAAAGGTTCCATTCCAAACTGAAGCCCCAGGACTTTCTTCCAAACAGCCTACAATCTGTTGTAGATTTTTTCCTTTCCCCTGACATTAGTTTATCAGTAAACATCATGGTAGAGATCTGGACATGGCTCATTTATATCTCAAGTATGTAAACACTTGTCAACTTTGGATGTTTTCCATTTGGGAATGTTTTTCTCCTGTGGGGAGAAAGCAGTGCAGCTAGAAAGTTTATGTCCTTATTTACAGAAGGTCACAGTTGTAGTTTGTTGGAGTTTATTTTATTTTATTTTTCTGAGGCAGGGTCTTGGTATGTATTTCAGGCTGGCCTCGAACTTGCAGTGATCTTCCCGCCTCAGCCTCCTGAGTGCTGGGATTACAGGCCTGCGCCACCATGCCCAGCTCAGTTGTAGTTTTAAGAGTCTGCTTTTATCCCATGGTGGTTTTATTTTGTCAGTTAGAAATGGGCAGGAGCAACCTCATGGGCTGGGTTTAAGAGAGAAGGGCAGGGTCAAAGTATTGGAGATCCATTGAGCAGGAGGGTCCGAGGCCTAAAGTGCAGGCTTCCAAACTCAGGAGGAATAAAGACCCTCTAGGGAGACTCTGTAGACACTCTTAGCCCTCTGTCTGTTGCTGAAGATAAAAGACAGAAAGCTTTGCTTTCCTATCCCATGCTTTCCCTAGCCTTATCTAGGGGGAATAGCTTTCTCTTCATTGCTTTCCCTGGGTAGACTCCTCCTCTGATTGCCCTTATAGGTTTGAGGCCAAAAGGCCTTGGACACCAGGCACTGTGTTGATAGCAAATGTCTCAAGGCAAGTCAAGTAGGTCTCACACACGGCACGTAAAGTTGTGGACAAGCAGTTCACCTGCTTGTTGCCACTGAGAAGTCCTAGACAGGCCACGGCCTCACCCTTGAATGACCTTCCTCCTGGCTGATGTGGCCCTGCCTTGGCCCCAGCCTGAACAGCCCTGGAAGTCAAGGCATGGGCTATTCCCAATGCCACAGCTTCCGAAGCTTCCTGGTAAGCACAGCCCTGTCTGTGACAACGCAGCACATGGGAGTTGACCTGACCGAGCAGGTGTCTGCAGAAGCCCCGGCTTCTTGGCCTTTGTTATGGCAGAAGATGAGCAGCAGGAGGCCCCCTCCCTATTAAGTCAGTGGGGTTAATAGCATAAGGTCTACAATTTTTGAAAGTGAACTTGTAAAAACTTGAAAGCATTAACTTCTGAAAGCATGCATAAAGTTTAAAAATCTTCCTTCCTGCCTCCCTGCTGCAGAGATGAGTGGTGCCAGATTTTTCTCTGCTTATACCACAGATACCCAAGTTTTGCCCATGAGATCATAACATGGATGTTGCTTTGCAACTTGCTTCTTCCCTCACTGTGTCGTAGGTGCCCTTCCATGTTAAGTCTCAGTCTTTACCACTTTTTAGAGCAGCAGCTCAGGGTTCCCTGGACAGTCACACCACAGTGTATTTGCCCAAACCTCCTACTGATGGACGACAGGTTGCTTCTGTTTCTCGAGACCACTGATGGCTCTGGGAAAACTCCTCACACACATTACTTGCCTGTAGGTCTCTTGTCAATATCAGCCTGCTTGCTTGCTTGCTGGAAGCAGGGTTGAGGTTCAGAGGACATGTACGTTTGGCACTTGGCGAGAGAATGCCAGCTTGCCCTCCAGAAGCGTAGTATGAATGTGCTTGCCCACAAGAGCAAGGGTCTCCCTGCTGTACGAGGTGGAGCAGAGGGGAGGAGGTAGTGTTAGGTTGTAGCATCTGTTGAATCACAGTATCCATCCAATGTGATTCCCAACTAATCTCCATTTGCCACCAACCAGGCCACAGATGGGGAAGTCACAGCCGTGAAGGAGGCTCCGGTAAATGCATGTCCCCTTGGATTCAGGCCTTGGGTACACCTTTTTTTTTTTCCCCCCTCCTTCTTGTGTTTCTGTGTTTACTCAACCTTCATTTCAGAAAAGCTACCACCTGCTTCTGGGGATTGCTTGAGCCCTCTGGGTGACCTGGTCATTGGTGTGTCCCCACTGATCAGCTTTTCACGATGATCCCGCTTTTTCTGTAAGACCCGCCTTCGCCTCACCGTCATGCTCTACGAATCGCCAGCCGTCATGTGTGTGTCCGTGCTCGTTGCAGTTTCTCTCCATGGTTACGGAGCAAGGTGGACAGCTGTCTGCAGGACAGCTGCCAACTCAGCTGCCATTTGCACATTTGTTTTCTGTTCAGGGACAAGGCCACCTGCTGCTGCTTTCTGCCACTTAAAATGCACCTTCTTTTCCAGGCCACAAGCAACTAAACCTTTCCAGGTGGAGCCTCTTGGGACTCAGACATTGCTGTCTCTCACTTTTCCACTTTCCCGTGGGAGCTGCTGGGAATTTTACAAGCAGACTGCCAAGCGATTTCTAGTAATTGGTCAGTGGGACTTTCCCAGTCCTTCAGGTTCTGCTCCAGGCCCAGGGCCGGTTAGACAAAGCCAGTGCCTCACAGGTGGCCACATCTCCAAATCCTGGCCTCACTGACTTGCAGAATTCCCAGCAGCTCTGCTCCTGTAGCTTCACCAGCCCACTACTGTTGTCCATTTCACTCAATGACCACTGCTTCCTGTTTTTAGGTGACTGAAGAGGCCTATGTCCCAGTCAGTGACATGAACGGATTGGGCTTTAAGCCTTTCGATTTGGTCATTCCGTTTGCAGTCAGGAAAGGAGAAATCACAGGTAAGCCCGTGTGAAAGTACCTCACTGCCACTCCCTTGTGCTGGCATGCAGGTGGGTCCCGGGGAGGAGGTTCTACTCCTCACCCAGCGCACCTTGTCCTGGCTCTACGTGGTTGGTCCCGAAGTCTGAGATTGTAGAATGTGTTTCTTTGAAGAGGCGGTTCATTTGTAGCTTGGATTTCATTCTCAAGAGAGCCTATGATTTCCTCTAGGTTAAGAACTGACTTGTTTAAGTTCCTCTGCGCTGTTATGTTCCTTTTGCCCTTTTTTCCTGCCTTCTCTATTTTTCCGCTTTTCCAAATATAGTCTGAACTCGACACTGAGGTCTGTTGTAGAAGTTACTTTTTCTTTTCAGCCTGTTCAATGCCTCCTTTTTTGAGTGGGTGTGCTACTTATCCTGCTGGGTTTGTGGTCTTCTGAAGACCTCTTTGAGCCTCTAATTTGCCAGTTGTAGAAACTCTTCACTTATGAGTTGCCTGCTGCATTTTGTGGAAGCCAGAGGGAACCAAAAAAAGCAAATAGGTCTCCTTTTTCCAAACACTGTGGGACTTGGATGATTTAGGCAGCATGAGGGTTCTTGGGTCTGGAAACCTTTGTTTTGTGGACATCTGTGCATTGTGCTTGGCTTCTTGGGGAAAGTGGCAGGAGGGCTCATAACCCCGTGTCCCTGTGCTCTACAGGAGAGGTCCACATGCCGTCTGGGAAGACAGCCACACCCGAGATTGTGGACAACAAGGACGGCACGGTCACTGTCAGATATGCACCCACTGAGGTTGGGCTGCACGAGATGCACATCAAGTACATGGGCAGCCACATTCCTGGTAAGTAGGGCTTGGCAGCTTGGCTGGCAGGTGCAGCAGGCATGGTCAGGGGCCTTTGCCGTTGGGAGTCTGGCAATGGCTATGCAGGAGATGCTCTCGGGGCAGGCTTGGGCTTGCAGTGTTGGCATCCCTGTGAGACGACAGCCTGAGAGCCCAGCACATCAGTCAGTTTCCTGAAGATTCTGCAGCTCAGCATTCTAGGTTGTAGAGCAGGCCCTCGGGTCTGCAGTGGTTGATCTTTGTTACTGTGTGGAGTGTGGCCAAAGGTCAAGCGGGGAGAAAACTGTAAGACGCAGTGGCCTGGGGAACCCTGTGTGCTCTGGGACGTGGGGCAGGGGCAGAGCAGAAGAGACAGGGAGATGAGGAGGCCGGGCCCTTGACAAGGAAAGCTGGCTCCGTGGTGGTTACACTGTCTGTTGTTCCTGTTGTTTCATACGTATTTAAATGTTTTCTACTTAATATTTTGAGTAGGTTACACGTGGTTTAAAAAGAAAAATGATGTTGAGAAGGGTTTCCTTCCCATCCATATCGTACAACTGTTCTCCTTGAGCCCTACTATTGGTAATCTTTCATGTTCAATTTGAGAGTAGTTTCAAGACTACATGCAAATGGAATGTGGCTTTTTTTTGAACGTGGCTTTTAATCTCACCCTCCAGCACAGTCTGCACATTGGCCTGTTCTTGCTTTCTGTCTGACCGTGTCCAGGAGTGTTGTGCAGGTCTGCGTAAGAGCACTGCTTCACAGCCTTCCCTCATTCGGACACCCCCTTGCATATCCCACCAGTTCCCTGCGGAGGGCATTTGGGTTCTGCCCACCTTTGGCTGTTCCAGCCCTGCTGCAGCAAGTAGCTTGTCACGGCCTGCATCTCACACCTGCCAAGACGTACCTTGGGGGTTTGGTTCCCAGAGCAGGAGTGCTGTGATTTTGGTAGATTGTGCTCACTGTCCACCCTGGGGGCTGCTCCATCCACACACCCACCCATGACTGAGGGGCGCCAGCCCTCTCATAGCCAGTAGAGTAAGCTGTTAGATGTTTGGATCAATGCCAGGTGAACTGTTGGCAAAATCAGCCTTTGGTATTACTTTATTTGCTTGTCTCTTGTGAATGAGATTGAGCGTCTTTCCATATGTTTAAATGCCATTCATGCTTCTGTTTCTGTGCACTGAATGCTCATATCCTTGGTCAGTTTTTCTGTTTGTTTTTTGGCTTTTGTTACGTCAGTTTCTAAGAACAATTTAAATGTTAAGAGACATTAGCCCCTTGTGATAGGATTGCAAATATTTCTCCAAGTTTGACATTTGCTTTCATTTATGTTGGTATGTGTGCATAATACTTGTTTTAAGCAAAAGTGTGTACTCTGCTTGTATTTAAATATTTTAAAAATGCCTATGTAGAGAATAAAAAATGTCTCTCTTCCATTGCCTTTCCTTTTCCACTGCTGGTGTGTATGGGCATGTTTTCGCATGTTTCTCTGTGTGTCTACAAACATGCATACAGTTGTATTTTTTTTTTTTTTTTTTTTTTTTTTTTTTTTTTTTTTTTTTTTGTGGTGCCGGGGATCGAACTCAGGGCCTTGTGCTTACAAGGCAAGCATTCTAATCCCTGAGCTAAATCCCCAGCCCTGTTTTGTTTTTTAAAGGAATGATATAATGGTGTTAATATTATATAGCAACTTGCTTTTTCTCCTTTTACTGGAATGCATTATGGGTGATGTCTCAAGGTGGTACACACAGATCTCCCTGATTCTTTTTAATGGTCCATGAGCAGACCAGCCTCCCGTTGTTGGACGCTGGGGTCTTCTGATTGGCATGTGACCCCCATGGGAACGGAGTGCTCGTGTGCAGCTGGGAGTGGGTGTGAGCCGGGAGAACCTCTGTGGGACTGACCCTAGGGGTGAATCCCTACATCATGAGGCCTCACATTTGCAGTGGCACAGGCTAAGCAACCTTCTGAAGCAACTGATCTTTCCAGTTACCTTCCCTCTAGTGGTGGATCATTTACCTGCATGGTACAGATGTCTCTTCCTTAGTTGTCAAGTGGAGCTGGATTCGCCTGCTTTAGGCTCCCACTCCAGCCTGGAGCAGCCTCAGGGACAGTGTTTCTCCCATGATGACTGAAGGAATAATACTATGTAGAGCCCCTCGGTGTCCTAGCCTGGGGGCGGGTGAGCCACACCAGCTTGTCCTTCTGCCGTCTGCCTCTGCCCAGGAGGTGCCAGACCTGCCTGCTAATAGGTGAATGTCGAGATACCCATCACCCAAGGTGTTCATTCACCCCTTAATGAGCCCCAATCTTGTCTCTGTCCTTGGCCAACCCAGAGAGCCCTCTCCAGTTCTACGTGAACTACCCCAACAGCGGGAGTGTTTCTGCCTATGGTCCCGGCCTGGTGTACGGAGTGGCCAACAAAACTGCCACCTTCACCATTGTCACCGAGGATGCAGGAGAAGGTACCGTGTGACTTACATATTCATGTACTTCTGGCCTTCTATTTGGAGAGATAAGTGGACACAGTTCCAGGGCAGCTTTTAAAAATGAAATTATTATGAGGAACCCTTACATACTTGGGCTCAACCAAGGTTAATTTTATGTTGTAGCATTTAAATGTGGCAGGCTCTTTTAGGCAAAAAATTTTAAAAATGTATATTGGCATTCTACAAAATTACTTAGGTTGGAGGTTTAGGGGTTTTATTCTTCATGAACCACTCCAGTGTTTGCTTTAAAACACGTGGTGCCACATGCCTGTAATCTCAGCATTCAGGAGGCTGAGGCAGGAGGATTACTGCGAGTTCGAGGCCTCCTGGGGCTATATAGTGAGTTTGAGGCTGGTCTGAACTATGCAGTGAGACTCTGTCTCAAAAAACTGAATAAATAAATAAATAAATAAATAAATAAATAAATAAATAAATAAAACACTATATATAAATCAGAACATTACTTAAATGGTGTGAATTATTTTTATTTTGCAGAACCATAAAAAAATCAAATTACTGGCAAAATTATGCACTGAAATGCTGAATATTTTTATTCTATCATACTGTATATTTTTATTTTGGCAATTTTCCAAGGTTTTTGTCAAACATAAGTGAAAGGCTACATTTTTTTAAAAAGATTGATAGTCCAATGTCAGATTTCTTGAAACATTTAACTGGTTTGATAGATTTTTTTTGTTTGTTTAATAAAACTTTGCAAAAAAAATAAAAAATGAAATTATTGCTAAGTGTCATGGTATCCACCTGCAGTCCTGGCACTTAGGAATCTGAGGAGGGTGGGAGGATCACTTGAAACCAGAGTTTGAGACCATCTTGGGCAACATAATGAGACCCATCTCAAATTAAAAAAAAAAAAAAAAGGAAGAAGAAGAAACGATTGGGTGATACTATTTGCTTATTTTCTCTCACATAAATCTCTTCTGTAGAGCTGTTCTTTTTCCTATCCAAAACATAATTTTTTTTTTTTGAAGTCTTGTATTCTGGTTGAAATCAGATCTGTGCTATGAAACACTTTATGTAACTCACCTGGAATTTAAGTGTGTTTTGGTCAAGGATGTTTTAGACTTGCTTTTTTTCACACGTGTCTACAGACCTCTCCCGTATCCCTTAGTGGCTCATTCTTGTTAAAGCGCTGTGCCCGTGTCCACAGTGCTCATGGAGAATCCTAAACCTGTGGTGTTAAAGGGCTGGCTGTGGTGGCGCCCAGCCTGACTGGCAGTGACAGTCTGTGTCTGGCTCTGTCCTGTCCTGGAGGCACGATTACCTTGGAGGGCTCCATCTCATTCTTCTTCCACACCTGAAGAGCTAGGGCTACTTGAGAGAGCAGTTCAGGTGGTGGGGTATATTCCCAAGGAACTCTTTTTGGGGGTGCTGGGGATCAGATTCAGGGCCTTGGGCTTGCTGGGCAAGCTTTCTACCACTGGAGCTAAAGCCCCAACGCCCCAGGGACTTGTTGCCTTGCAGCCTGCCTTGACCTGCCAGGGGCCCCTTGCTGAGACTCGTGCTTATCCCTAGGCTGCCCTGGATGGCTGGTATCTTAACCCTGACCTCCCTAACTGCCCTTCCTCACTGCTCCCCCTCTCAGGTGGCCTTGATTTGGCGATCGAGGGGCCCTCAAAAGCAGAAATCAGCTGCATTGACAACAAAGATGGGACCTGCACAGTGACCTACCTGCCCACCTTGCCGGGCGACTACAGCATTCTGGTCAAGTACAATGACAAGCACATCCCTGGCAGCCCCTTCACAGCCAAGATCACAGGTAGGGGTGCCTGGCTTGTGGTGGCTTCCTCACGAGGGGCACAGCTGCCCCGACGGCCACTCCTTGTGCCAGACCAGGGGTGGCAGGCTACATGTCTGTTTGAGTTTAGACTTTTATAGGGACTCTTTGAGGGTGCAAGTTCACTTCCCCCCTTACGTGATAACCTGGGGAAAAACAGGAGTGACCATTTGGAGGGCATTTATTTTGTGCCAGAGTCACTTGAGCATGCAAAAGGCAGGCACTCAGACAGAGGCATTCAAATAGTTCTTGCCGCATAAGTACCTGAGCTCGCAGGAGCCCGTCAGCATCACTACTAAAAGGTCTTCTGCTGTCCATTTTACAGAAGAGAAAACTGAGGCTTGGCAAGGTATGTAGCAGCTTAGCCAAGTTCACATATGGATCTTCTAGGATGCAGAGTCAGGTATCCTATTCCAGGGCTCATGCTCCCAATTTCTGGTCTGTCTGCTGGGTTTGGTTGGATCCCGCTCTCAGTGGGTTATAATGAAGCTGTACAAGGTGAGGTTCTTGTTCCTGAGGTGTTCAGACCTGTCTGAAGCCAGCAACACTGAGGACTGTGCTCAGTGCTTACCTGAGAAATGCCCGAGGGCACGGTGGCAGGTGGTAGGAAGGAATCTTCCTACCAAAAGATTCCTTTAAAAAGCAGCCCGTGAGGTTTCAGGTCTCAGTTCCTGCCTGATCGTAGTCTTCCTTGAGCCAGGCACAAGTTGCAGTCAGCCTCTGGTGGCCGGCCTGCCTGCCCCTTGTCAGATGCATGTTTTGCCACTTGCCTGTGGGCCGTTGGTTCTTGCCCGTTGGCCTGTGAATGGATGTGAAGTGAGGGCTTGGGGGAGCTGGGCTGACCACACATAACAGAGCCCCGTTGGGGGCGGTTTTGCAGATGACAGCAGGCGATGCTCCCAGGTGAAGTTGGGCTCGGCTGCTGACTTCCTGCTGGACATCAGCGAGACTGACCTCAGCACTCTGACGGCCAGCATTAAGGCCCCGTCTGGCCGTGACGAGCCCTGTCTCCTGAAGAGGCTGCCCAACAACCACGTTGGTAAGCTTAGCTGCTTTCTGGCTGGGCCTGGATGTTGTGGGTGGGAGACGGGCTCCTGAGGTCCTTTCTTGGGGAACCGGTGGCTTGCTGGAGCGTGTGATAAATCCCCTGGGTCCCACACATGATAGACGTCCAAGTACACGTCCACGTTCTGACATTGACAACCTTGGTCACTGGCTCGTCAGAAAGCCAGGAAGTCACAGTTTGAGAGTATGCCGTTCCCCTCCCCCACTGCCTCTCGCTCCTCGCCTACTTCCCCTCCTCCATCTCCTTCCTCTCCCCTTACAAACTGCAGTCTTTGTTTCTGTCCAGGCATCTCCTTCATCCCCCGCGAGGTGGGCGAACACCTTGTCAGCATCAAGAAGAACGGCAACCATGTGGCCAACAGCCCCGTATCCATTATGGTGGTCCAGTCCGAGATCGGGGATGCGCGACGAGCCAAAGTCTATGGCCGGGGCCTGTCAGAAGGCCGGACTTTTGAGATGTCTGACTTCATTGTGGACACAAGGGATGCAGGTCTGTAGGGCAGTTCTGGGGGAAATGACTAGAGCTTAAGAGAACTGGCTTCTTTTTGCTCAGACTGCTTCATCTTTTCATCGTACCAACTCCCTATTCTCTCTGAGCGTGCTTAGAGCGGTAGGTCCTTCTGCCTGCATTATCATTTAAACCTCAGGCCCTGGGCAGTGTCGGTATTTGTTTTATAGATGAAGAAATTGAGGATTACTGAGGTTATAGCCCCTTCTGCTCCTGGAATTTGAACCCAGAATTCTGGACGAAGCCCATACTCCAGGGCAGATGGCTGTTGGTTCTCGTGTTCTTTTTTTTTTTTTTTTTCTCTTTTTTTTTTTTTAATTTTAAACCAAGAACATGTATTGGTACATTCTACATATAATGGTCACATTCATTACATTTATTCTGTACCTATACATGATGCATCTTGGTTCTCCCCCCTCTCCCCCGCCGCTCCCCTCTTCTCCCTCCCTCCCTATTTACAGCAGGTTCATTCATCGTTTTCCATATTTTCCCTTTCCCCTCTCTTTCCCCTGTTGCCTTTCTGCTTTTCCCCTTCTTTCTTTCTAGTACTCCTCTCCTCTGCATACCACCCTCCTTTTATATAATATCTATTACACCTCTTTGTCCTTATTTACAGTTATGGTTTCTCATATCAGAGAAACAATTTGATGTGTGCTCATGAGCATCTGATTTATTTCACTTAAGAGTATGTTCTCAAGGAAGATCCATTTGTATACAAATGACTCTAGTTTATCCTTTTTTATGGCAGTGTAGTACTCCATTGTGTAGAAAAACCACATTTTCTTTAGCCATTCATTGGTTGTTGGGCATTTAGGTTGTTTCCAAGACTTAGCTATTACAAATTGTGTTGCTGTGAACATGGTGGTGCATACGTCCTTGTGGTATGACAATTTTAATTCTTCTGGGAAGATCCCCAGTAGGGAAATAGCTGGGTCAAATGGAACCTCCAGTTGTAGTTTTTTGAGGAATCTCCATATTGATTTCCACAATGGCTGGACCAGTCTACATTCCCACCAATAGTGGAGGAGGGTTCCTTTTTCCCCACAGCCCTGCCAGCATTTGTTATTGGTTGGTTTTTCCATATACGCGGTTCTTTCTGGAGTGAGGTGGAATCTTAACGTTGTTTTGATTTGCATCTCTCAAATGACTAGTGATGTTGAACATTTCTTGTATTTATTTGCCATTTTTATTTCTTCGTCTGAGAAATGTTTATTCATTTCAGTTGCCCATTTTTGGATTGGGTCTTTAAATTTGGGAGGTTTAATTTTTTTGAGTTCTTTTTATATTCTAGATGTTAGACCTTTGTCTGATGGATAGCTAGCAAAAATTTTTTCCCAGTCTGTGGGTTTTCGCCCTACTCTATTGGTGATTTCTTTTGCTGTGCAAAAGCTTTTTAATAGCATGTGGTCCCAAGCATTGATTCTTTGTATTGTTTCCTGTGCAGTTCTCGTGTTCTTAAACCTTCAGATCTGTTGGCCTAACTGTGGCAACTGGGAGCTGTTTAACCACTTAACAGTTTATCTCAAGTGTCACTTGGGCAGTGCGTTTGTTTACGAACTGAGTGTCCCAAGTGTCGCTCAGGCAGGTGTCATTTCAACCAATTGATTCTTGGATTGAATACATTGGATAAAATAGTCATTTTTATATTTCCTGTTACATTACCATATAAAAATTAACAAAAAATGTGCAGTTTTTGGTCATTGGATTGGTAACTGGTTAACATTCAAATGCTTAGGACCATGGCTGGGAATAAACCCTTGAGGCAGTGCATGCCGTTCTTGGAGGCTCTGGTTGCACAGGGACGTACGCTCCATGAAATGTCAGTAGATAACCTCGAGGAAAGAGTTCTTTGGTCAAAGCCATGATCAAGAGGTATAGAACTTTTTGGAGACTTTAAACTTCTCAAGCCGGGTGTGGTGGTGCATGCCTGTAATCTCAGCACTTGGGAGGCTGAGGCAGGAGGATGGCCACGAGTTTGAGGCCAGCCTGGACTGTATAGTGAGTTCAAGGTCAGCCTGAACTATGCAGCAAGACCTTGTCTCAAAAAAAAACAAAACAAAGAAATAAAAAAACAAAAGTAAACTTCTCCTCTGCCCAAGGCTCCCCAGACAGGCTGCTGTTCCTTTCTTGTTGCTGTCTGGAAATAGTCTGAATTTCGAGGGGCACACGTCCATTCTGCGTTCGTCAGGCCCCCCTTCCCAGTGAGTTGCTGTCCCATCAGCCCTGGGCTGCTGTGTTGTTGCAGGTTATGGCGGCATATCCTTGGCAGTGGAAGGCCCCAGTAAGGTGGACATCCAGACAGAGGACCTGGAGGACGGCACCTGTAAGGTCTCCTACTTCCCTACCGTGCCTGGGGTTTACATCGTCTCCACCAAATTTGCTGATGAGCATGTGCCTGGTACGTGTTCCTCTCTGCCCGCTCTCTCTGATGCTTGGGGTTTTCTATAAATGTTGTAACTTGGCCTCAGAGCTGCTTACAGGCACCTTCTTGGTCTTGCAGGAAGCCCATTTACTGTGAAGATCAGCGGTGAGGGAAGAGTCAAGGAGAGTATCACTCGGACCAGCCGGGCCCCATCCGTAGCAACTGTTGGGAGCATCTGTGACCTGAACCTAAAAATTCCAGGTGAGGGAGCCGAGGGGGACAGGGCAGGGCCAGCTTGGGGAACCAAGTCCGGCCATGACCTAGAACATGCTATCCTGGTGACTCTTTCATTTCATTTTATGATTTTCTTTTATTCTTACTTTCACAGAGGCCCATTTAAGGAAAATAAATCTATTTACCTGCAACTTCTTCTTCCAAATGAAGCTTGCTTTGTCTCATGGCATTAGGGAAAGCATAGCTATGCCTTTAGAGTTACTGTTTGTCGAATAGGATCATGTCGGTGAGGGACCTGGCCCTGCTGATAGTAGTATCTGGGGGTGTGAAGAGGTGACGGCTTCCACATGTAGACTCATCTCTTTGATGTCTCACATTAGGACAAGGGCTGAGCTACAAAACTGGGTAGGCCACATTGAGCCCTTTGGCAGTGAATTGTTCCTTATGGGGCTGCTGAGCAGTGAACGGGCCACACAGTCTGTATGAGACATGACCCTGGTTCGTTCTATGGAGAAACCTCCCAGACAGAATTCACTACGACAGTGGGAGTTTTGTAGCTCTTCTGCCCCAAGCTGGTATGTGCTGTGGAGTTGCACATGCTGTGCGGAGAAAAATCGTGAACTATCTTCAGTGAAGCCCGAGGGGTCTTCTGGGGAAGAGGCAGCTTTTCCTCCACAGCACTTCTTGTCTTTGCTAGTGTGTTGTACATCTGTTTACTTCTCAGCCTTCTCAGCTATAGTTGGTCAGCAGTTCTTAACATGTAGACATATCACATGTCCCATTCTTTTTTTATTTGGTGCCGGGGATCGAACTCAGGGCCTTGGGCTTGCTAGGCAAGCACTGTACCACTAAGCTAAATCCTCAGCCGACATATCACGTGTGAATGGATTACATGTAAGTGTGGTAAGAGCCTCATTACTATAAAGTTGAGATAAGGTCACGTTAAAAGAACTGTATTGATTGTGAGCATGAAAAGTTCCTATGTACGAGTGAAGGAAAAAGGGAGGGAATCGCTGCTTGTGTGTTTTGGAGGCAGCCATGCTCTGGCTGACTGCCCTCCAGAAGTGTATTGGTGGCTCTTTCTCCACATCGCCCACAGCGCTGAGCACTGCCTTTCATTTTCACTTTCACTTTGGCCTGTCTGTTGGAAAAAACATGGTACCCAGTTTTCATTCCATTTGTCACGTTACTGGTGACATAGTCTATTTTCATTTGCTCTACATTTCTCCTTTTACAAGCTGTTCTGTTCTTGTTTGTTTGTTTCTTGCAGAATTAGCAAATGTGTTTGTGCCTTGTGGACACTTGGCCTTTGTCTCTTCTGGCTATTATTATTCTTTTCACTTACTTGGTAGCTGATGACTCTGGGAGAGATGCTTTCCGCTTCATCACCCACATGATCTTTGTCCTCTGTTAGAAGGTGGGAATGCCTCATCAGCTTCCAGGTGTCTGTAGGACCCAGGTGATGTGGGTGTCTTGTTGGGTTTTTTTGTTTGTTTTATTGTTTTGTTTTTTTAGTGCTGGGGATCGAACTCAGGGCCTTGCGCTTGCTAGGCAAGCACTCTAACCACTGAGCTAAATCCCCAGCCCTCTTGTTGGTTTGGCCAGGGGTAACACAGTAGCATAAACTGAGTGGCAGTGACAGGCATTTATTCGTTCCTCCTGTTGTGGAGGCTGGAAGGCCAGGGTCAGGGGTTAGTGAACCTCTTCCAGGTTGTAGATGGCCAGCTTCTCCTGGGACCCTCACATGGTGGGGAGCAGAGAGGAACCAGCTCTTTCAGGACTGTTCTGAGGGCACTGATCCCATCACCAGGTCCACTTTCACACCTTTGTCGGATCCCAGTCACCTCCCAATGGCCCCATCTCTTAGAACTGTCACCTGGGGAGATAATGGTCAACATGAGTTTCAGAGGGGCACATTTGGTCTGAATACAGTGTGGCCTGTCTTTAACATCCCTTCCTTTCTCTGTCCTCAGGGCTCAGAGTGTGAACTGCTCAACCCAGATCCTGTAGGGCGGAGGGTGTGGTTTCTTACGGGCTCTGGGTGATGGTAGTGCCCGGTGCCCTGCCTGCCGCCTCCCTGGCTCCTCCACGTCAGTGTGGGCGCACCTGGTCTGCACCTGGTACTGCTGACCCGAGGTGTCACTTTCCTGACAGTATGGCCTCCGGTTTGCTGAAAAGCTTTGCTCATGCATGGACCCTTCTGCTGTTGGGAGTGACACATTCACCTCTGTCTCTAGATACTTCTTGTCTGTTACCTGAAAGAAACGCTAAAGCTTCTCAATGATAAGAGAGGAGATTCTTGTGTTTTCCACTCTTCACCTACTTATGGGAAAGAGCACATCTAATGAGCATGATAGCCATGTCACGTCACCTTTGTCCTGGGAACACCTGAGTTGCTGTGGGTTTTATTTACATGCTGTCACTGCCAGCTCAGGCCGTGGCTTGAGACTCCATGGAGAATTAACTTGGCTCCAGCCAGGCAGGCTGTAAAAATTCTCAGTGGAGTAAGAAGTGTCAGTGCCCCCAGAATGCTGTCTGCCCTGAGTGGCTTTCAGAGCTCTGCCCCTCCATGCTGGCTGCAGGAGGATAGACCTCCAACCCGAAAGGGAGGGAGCCTGAGCACCCCATGTCACCAGGCTGCACCTGCGCACTCCACTGCTTGCCCTGCATGTTCTGCCCTGCCTCAGCCCTTACCCTAACCTTCCTCTTTCTCCAACCTCCCACTGCCTTTCAGAAATTAACAGCAGTGACATGTCGGCCCATGTCACCAGCCCCTCCGGTCGTGTGACGGAGGCAGAGATCGTGCCCATGGGGAAGAACTCGCACTGTGTCCGGTTTGTGCCCCAGGAGATGGGTGTTCACACGGTCAGTGTCAAGTACCGCGGGCAGCACGTAACTGGCAGCCCCTTCCAGTTCACTGTGGGGCCACTCGGCGAAGGGGGCGCCCACAAAGTCCGGGCAGGAGGCCCTGGCCTGGAGAGAGGAGAAGCCGGAGTCCCAGGTGAGTGTTCCTGGAGGGTTTTCACCAGAAGAGAGCTAGAAGGAGCCTGGCAGTGTGGATGCCTGCACCCTTGCTCCACGGAGAAGGCCTCTGCTGGGTGGTGGTGGACCATCCTTATTCAAGGCTTCTGTAACTCAGCAGGCTTGGATTGCTCCTGTACACAAAGCTAAACAGGCTTATGGGACTTCTCGGGGCTGTAACTTGGTGTGCACTGGAGTCTCTAAGCAGGGAACAGAGGGCTGACTCTGTTCCCAGAGCATCTTAACGGGCTAGTGTTCTGTGGAGCATACTGCAGTACTGCAGAATCAACTCCAAGGGTCCCTTCTCATGCTGGCTGCTCTGGGAAGATCTGTGGGGAAAAAACTGAACATTCTCAACCTTTCCTGGCTTGGTCTGGGTGTATTCAAAAGACGCGAGATTTCCCATGAATTTAGGAATCATGGGTGGGTGCTTCGGGAACTGCAGCGATGGCTTGGTCACTAACTGGGTGTTTCTTTGCTCTCAGCTGAGTTCAGCATCTGGACCCGGGAAGCGGGCGCTGGGGGCCTCTCCATTGCTGTTGAGGGCCCCAGTAAGGCCGAGATTACATTTGATGACCATAAAAATGGGTCATGCGGTGTGTCTTATATTGCCCAAGAGCCTGGTATGTACTCAAGGATCAGCTGAGGATATTCTCCTTGTTCAGAGATGTTTAGGTTGCCAGGAACAGAAACCCATCAAACAAGCTCAAGTAATGGAAGCAATTGTATGTGTGTGTGTAGGGGGGGACATATATGAGAGAATTTTCTAGAAATCCAGTTACAGAAAAATGGCTAGGCCTCAAAGGGGCGGAATTCTTGTTCTTGTTACTTCTTTTCTTTCTTTGTTGGCCTCTCTGTGTCTTTTTTTCTTCTAACTGCTTCATTAACTGACTGTCATGCTCTGCCCACCCCTGCACCTGAGCTTGCTGCATGGAGCAGGGCTTCTTCATCTTTTGCGTGCCAGGGATCATTTTAGCATCTGGCAAAGCTTACGGGGATCAGTCTCAGAACTCCACAGAATGCATCAGATTATAGAGAGCATCAATTATATTAACATGGAGTTGTTAAAATATAGTTACCAGTAGTTATCGAATGCACATCATTGCCGTGGAGGCTTGTCTTCATTAATACATCAAATCATAAGATGTTGTGAAGGGTTATTAATGACCTTAATTTCAAAGTAGAGCTGGGTATAAATGATTATGTCAAGACATGTGTAAAACTTAAAGTGCTATAAAAAATAAGCTGTGATTTCTATGGGTGATAAAAGCCACAGGTATTTCCCCTCTACTGTGGTTTCTTGTGGACTTGTCTAAATGGAAATGCCGGATTTCAGTTAGAGGTTAGTGAAGATAAAGTTGCAGTGTTTTCCTTTTTCCCTGTTTAAGTCCATGGACCTCCTGGAGTTTATACATAAACCTTTCGCGGACTGTATACCTAGGCTAAGAATCACTGACAGTGGCCAGCTAAGAAAATCATAGTGGCTCTTTCAGCCTGTCACTGGGGCCATTGCGGCAGGCTCTCCTCTCTTTGAGGGCATTTTAGCCCCTAGGAAGGCCACTCTGGAAAGACTTTTCCAGTGTCTCAGAAATGATGGGGCTTCCTTTCCCCACAGGTAACTACGAGGTGTCCATCAAGTTCAACGATGAGCACATCCCTGAGAGCCCCTACCTGGTTCCTATCATTGCGCCCTCTGACGATGCCCGCCGCCTCACTGTTATGAGCCTTCAGGTGAGACGCAAGGAAGCATCCATCTCCTTGGCCACAGGCTGACCAGTGGGACCCCTGGACTCCTGAGGCTATTTCAGTCCCCACTGGGGATCCAAGGCCCTGTTCACTTTTTGCCTCAGGTGTCAGTCATGGGCGAACATGCCGGTGGCAGGGCCAGACACTCCCATCCCCCGCAGAAGACAGGGGAGCAAGCAAAAACAGACTCAGTAACTTGTCTAAGTCTTTAGGCACAAACTTGCTTTTAAATATTTATTTAAGAGAAACAAAGAAAGCCTGTTAATAATTGGCTAACGGGTTAGGAGGACGTTCAAAACAAAACAACATGATACAAACAGTCCCGTGACGTTTAGCCAGCTGTTGTTGGCCTTTTCTTCAGGAAAGTCAATTGCAGTTTATTTTTTTAGGATGATTTATTTATAGTATTTGCACAAGGAACTGTGCTAAGAGCTTTATCAGTGTTAGCTCTGTAAATCCTTGCAACAGTTTGGTGAGTAGGTTCTCTTGATCCCATTTTAAAGATGGTGCAGCAAGATTATGGGAGCCAGGACACAGTTGGTGTGAGACAACAGAATAAGGGCTGCGTGGTGCCAGAGCTGGTACCGTTTACTGCACATGTCTCCCTCTTGTACTGCAGTTGGTCACATAGCCCAGGCTATGGGGTACCAGCAGATGCAGCATTTCTGCTACAAACAGATGACTTAATTCAGGTGTGTCTAAGCACCTGCAGCCAAAGAGCCACTAGAGATGCTTCTGCGTCTTTTCAGGACACCGAAAAAATAATGCATTGTCTGAATCCAGAATAGCAATTCAGTTGTGGTTTAGTACCAGAATATCAAGATCTGATTTCTGGTTAAGGGGGTTCCTAAATAGCCTTCAGCTGACCCCAGTTCTTGAGACTATGGGATTCGAACCCAAGCTGGTATCTCAGATTGGTGATACTGCATCTAGTTCCGTAAACTTGGTTTGTGTCTGAGCTTCTAAATTTATCCTGAGAGAATGGGGGTCCTACTGGTTATTCCCAATGTTAATCCTTCAGGTAGGGACCTCGTTCAGAACGCAAGCCAGAGTCACAGTATGCACAGCGAAGGGGCCTTGTCCGGAGAGTTCCAAGGGTGCCAACTGGTCGCTGTGGTGTAGATGTTTTTCTTGTGTTTCATTTAAAGGCTTCTTAACAGAAATTCCTTTTGTGGCTGACTTAACTAAAACCTGTGGAGGGAGATAAACCCAGCATTTGTCAAGGGCAAATAGCTGCCTTCATGCATCTCGAAGATTCCTTTCGGATCTTCCGAGGCATTTATCTCCCTCTTGAGGATTTAGCAGCAAGTGGATTCAGGTAAAGTAAACGATTTTATCCAAAAGGAGCTGGTTTGGAGCAAGCTTCTGCAGAAAACTTTTCTGTGGAGTCCACCCATCATACTCTGGTTATAAATATTTCAGTAAGTGTGCAGCATGCTACTGATCAAGCTTTTGAATCAGCTGCCGCAGCAATAAGGCCCCATGTGCCTGCATTGTCCCCTGTGTTCCTGGGTCATTCGATGCTAAGGGATATGTGCATTATTTATCAGAGCCTGGGTGGAGATGACACAGCAGCATCTGGTGCTGCTTAGGCAAGAGAGGCATATACTGTTTTGTCTCACTTTTGAGACTTTGACAAAAGTTGGAGTCGGCTGCCACTTTGTTGGGGAGGTACTGGGATGTGGATGACCTGGTGATCAAAGAGACCTAATTTTATCTTATGGCCTCCCTCCCCAGGCTGTAACTGTTAGGCAGCACAGTCCAGTAGAACATTCTGCAACAATGGATTGTCCCACATCTTCACTGCAGTGTGGTAGTCACTGGCCTCTTCTGTTTACTGTGCACTTGACTTGTGGCCAGAGTAACCAAGGAGCTGGATTTTTAATTTAATTTTAAGTACACACACAAACACACACACACACACACACACAATTGAGAAACACAGTTTTCAGTCAGACCTTGCTGCTAACATGTGGTCCTTGGACCAGCACCCTCGGCATTATTGGGAAGTTTATTAGAAACATAAAGTCCCAGACCCCTGGATTAGAATCTGCATTTGAACAAGACCCCCAGATGATTTGCTTGCACATGAAGTGTGAGCTGTGTGCTGCTTTCAAGTCAGGATCAGAGGACTGGCCATTCAACCACACTTAGCCCCATATTGTTACCTGTGAAGTATTGCTGCTGTCTAAGTTCCCAAGCATCTAAATTTTTAATCCACTCCTCCAAGAAGGTATAGTTTCTAAGACAAAGCAGAAGGAATGAAAGTGACTCCAAGGAAGAGCAATAGCTACACTTCTCCCTGTTGCTTTCTGGGGAGATAGGCAACTTCTGAAAGCATATTAATAGTTAAACAATAAGCTGACATTTTGGAGCCTTTCTATTTATGGGGCTGGTCCTAGGCTGAATGTTTTACATCCAGAACTTTGTTTGATCCTCACAGCAGCTCCCTAAGGTAGATTCAGCAATTGTGTCTGTTTTATAGATGAGGAAACAGACTGAAAGAGGTGCAGCATCTTAGTCATATTGCTAGGAAATGGTAGTAAACCAAGGTCAGGCTAATTCTTAGTCTCTGTATAGTACTGCCTACCTCACACATGCGTACTCTTTTACGATTTTTAAAGTTCGCTCCATTGCCACACTTCAGATGAAAACGAGCACGAGCATTGACATAACTTTGTTCATGTTAGTGAATGCATGATGTTGTTTGCAAGCCAGGCTCCTCCTAAAAGGGGGCCCTTATTTTTTGGCTGGAAAGATACTGGGTTTTATGGCTTGTGCAGTTCTTGTTTGGCATGCTCAGATTACAGTCCTGTTGCCTGTGATGTCTCTAGTCTCCAACCCCAGGAACCATCTCTTCCAGCCTGAATCAAGATGATTTGAGAATGAGACCATGTAGATGTATGTCTCTGTTTTCTTATATTTTATGCTAGAAATGTGGAGCATGAGCCATCAATTCTTCTGTTGTCAGGTATTATGTGGAAAAATATTCTAGGCCTATTTGCACAGTAACTGTCACCCTGAGTATGGATCAGGTCAGCGCGTGCCACTGAACTGGAGTGCTGAGGGCCATAACCTGTCTAATATATTAAATTCTCAGGAATCGGGATTAAAAGTTAACCAGCCAGCATCCTTTGCTATAAGGTTGAATGGCGCAAAAGGCAAGATTGATGCGAAGGTGCACAGCCCCTCAGGAGCCGTGGAAGAGTGCCATGTGTCTGAGCTAGAACCAGGTAAGGGGGGAGCCTAGAGTGGGGTCCCCACCCCGGCACTTCCTGCAGAGAGGTCTGTAGATATGATCCCTGGAGAGGCCCAGCAGTCACCTCACAGCTCACGAGCCTTTGTGTTCTCTTTGCTCTTGCCAGGCATTGCTTATAAATTAGGATAGAAACATTTACCAGGGACTCAGGAACTCTTTATTTTGACATATGATGCACCCTCTCTTTTACTTTATTTTTTTTTCTCTTTTACTTTTTAAAACAAGTTCTGCTTTTCATTTTTGTTCCCTCTATTTTAACAAAATCTTACAGATTTTTATTATATTGTTGACCTTATGATGAGTAAGTACACTGTGGTCTCACTTTACTCCGAGGGAAAGGTAGATTTGTAATCATCAGTAAATTTATTTTTATTTTTATTTTTTTTATTTTTATTTTTTTGTGGTGCCGGGGATCGAACTCAGGGCCTTGTGCTTGCAAGGCAAGTGCTCTAATCACTGAGCTAAATCCCCAGCCCCATCATCAGTAAATTTAAAAAAGAGATTCTAGGTCTCTAGGGCTTGAGCCCCTAAGATTTTCTCTCCTGCTTGCTCAGTATATAGAATTCTGTAATTATCAGTCAACTTTAAAGAGATCATTTTGCCTGTTAACATTAGAGACTTGGCAGGAAGATGAGGCTGAGAAATATATGATTCCTGTCCTCAGAGAGCTGCTTAGAGTCCATGAGAATGAGGTCCAAAACCTGCGGCGCCCTGGCTGCGACCCCATAGGAGAACTGCGGAGGAGATGGGGAGGACGTCAGAGAGGGAGAGAGAAGCCACGCCTGCCTCAGCAAGCCAGGAGGGCTTCTCAGAAGAGATGGCATTTAATGGGGGATTTGACACACAGTCCTATTTGATGTTGGGCATTTGCAGTGCGCTTGGCTGTCTGTCCAGTGAGGGTTTAAGTCTAGGACTTGGGTTAACATTCATGCATCTTTCCTCTGCTGGGCAGAAGGGACAGTGGAGAGCCTCAGAAAGAACAGATCTGGGAGGGGTGGTGGCAGTTCCCTGATTGGATCTTGGTTAAAGTGTGGCTGCATCATTGAGAATGTGTTAGAACATCTGGAAGGCAGAGTGGTGAGCTGATACTCCCAGAGCTGTCCATTTGGGAAAGCAGGATTAATCCACAGCACTGGAAATGGAAAGGGAGAGCGTGAAGCCAGAGAACTATCGCACTTGGTGTCCAGTTGGCCGAGGGACGGAGGGGGAGGGGAGAGGGAGAGACGGAGGGAGAGGGAGAGACGGAGGGAGAGGGAGAGATGGAGGGAGAGGGAGAGAGGGAGAGAATTCAGACATGTAGCTGGGTGAATGAGTAGGAAGCTAATGCAGTTAGCAGAATTAGGTGTGCCAGATGGAGGGTGGAGTGGGCAAGGGTTGGTCATAGCATTAAGAGTTTACTATTTATTTTTGGGGTTTTGAAGTATCTCCCAGATACCCAAGTGGTGATGTTTATTAGCTCACTGTGGTATTGGCTCAGCAGCCAGTGAAGTTTGGGGTCCTTCGCCCCAGGCAGTATTTGAAGCCCTGGAGGTGTCTTAGATCACCACCCTGCCGGTTAGGATGCTGTTAGATGCAAATTATAAGTCCCCAACTCAAGCCAGCTCACACACTAGGGGCCCAGTGATGCACATAACAAGAAAGTTCAGGATTTAAGGTGGGTTTATTTGATTCAATCATTCACGTGCATTCTCTAAGGCTCCAAAGACCTTTTACTCTTTCTTGTGTTTTGTGGGCCTCATTCTGAAGCTGGCCTACTTCTTGGTGGCATGATGGCTGCGGTAGCACTAGATCCTTCCTCTTCACATCATACCAATCAGAAGACATTCCCTTGAGTCTCTTTCTCGGAATCTGAGAGGTACCTTTTCTAGACGTACCCAGCAAGCTTTCTCTCCCATCTCAACGAACTGGGTCATTTCTTGTGGTTAAAGAAATGCCATGTGCTGATTGATTCAGGCCTGGGTAGAGGATTTCCCCAGCCAGTGAGGACCCCACCTGGGCACCGGGGTGGAGTCTGCTGCTCCTGAGGCACATTGGCTTGGGAGAGGAGAGTGGGTACCTGGTGCCCAGTGGGTGCCTCCCAGGGAATATGGAGTGCTGCAGGGTGTGGGGTGGGCAGCTCTGTGTACTTGTAGACATTCACCTCTGCAGAGAGGCTTTGGCTGGAGTGTTGGGTCGTGTAAACTGAATGAGATGAAGGGTGTAGGGAGCCAGGCAGGGGCTGAGGGACTGGAGAGGAGGAGGACGGGCACTCTGTGTCCCAGGTTAGGGTAGCATTCGGTGCACTGTGGATGGATGGTGAGGTGCCTCTGTGCATTAACAGATTTCCCTGCATGACCCAAACACTTAATGGAAGAAACCTGTGGGACATTCAGTAGCTCTGAGCTTAATTAAGAAGGACTAATGGCCAGTTATTTTTTTCCCCTTCAAGTAGCCACGTAGTGACACTGTGACCTAAAGGAAGTGTTCTGAGGCAGGGGTAGGAGTGTGAAGCAGAATTTGAAAGTCAGGTGCATTTCCCAAGAGACCCACAGTGACACACACACACACACACACACACACACACACACACATACACAAGTCGCCCTGTGTGGTTTGAAATCCACCTTGTTGGGTGCTGGGCTCCTGGTGGAACCATGTCTTTGAATGGTTGATGCTGGCCGGCTTAGGTTGGCCTGCAGCCCTCTGTCCTTACCTGGCTCCAGCGTGTTCACCTGCCCCTTCTCACCCTGTGCCTTTGCTTGTTCTCCTAGATAAGTACGCTGTTCGTTTCATCCCCCATGAGAATGGCATCCACACCATCGATGTCAAGTTCAACGGGAGCCACGTGGTCGGAAGCCCCTTCAAAGTGCGCGTTGGGGAGCCCGGACAGGCCGGGAATCCTACCCTGGTGTCTGCCTATGGCTCGGGGCTCGAGGGGGGCACCACAGGTAACACGTCCCTGCACTTCCTGTCATTGACTTCACCACCGGGACAGAGCTGAGGGAAATATTTAAGTCTTTTGCAACTCTCCGCAGGGAAACTGGAGTAGCACAAGCTTTGGAAGCTCTGCTGTTCACAGTTGTTTTGGGAGATGTGGTTTGACCCACGATAAATCCAGAGTGAGGGCTCAGTGGCTGTGTTATCACACCTCATTACTCTTTGCTGTGGCCCAGATGTCTTCCTTTGCCAAGTTCCTCAACCCTAGTGATAGAATGCTGATAGCTGGGGACACAGCCCGATTCTGAGGATTTCTTTGCATGCGCAGGATTCATCCTGCGACTCAGGGCCTGCTGGGAACTTCCTCCCAGGGGATCTTTTAGGGGTTCCCTGGGCTCCCCTCAGAAATTCATTGACACAGCGTAAGACCTGTCACAGCCCATTTCTTTTTTTTCATGGCTCTTACAGTGGAGGAGAAAAGATGGAAATGGTCCAAGAGTTCTGAAGCTTTTTGGACGCATTACAACTTATTTTTAATCTTCGCCCCAGATGGGACACATCTGACTGTGAAAACACGGGCAGTGAAGAAGTAGATAAAGTGAAACTCACTCCACTGCCTTGCTCCTCCTGCCTCTCGCACCCAAATCAAGGAGTAAACACTGCTGGCAGGTCAGGGCAGCCTTCATTCTAGGTGGCTAGGTAGGTTAGCTGGCAACCGCTTGAGACAGGTGGGGACACAGTCTTGCATCTGTTTTGCAGAAGTAATCTCAGTGTACAGATGGGCAGTTTGCTTTTTTCACTTGACATTTTTTTTTTTCTTTGTGGTACAGAGGATTGAACCCAGGGCTTTATACATGCTAGGCAAACTGTCTACCCCTGAGCCTACACCTCCAGCCCTTTTTAATTTTTAATTAATTAATTAATTTATTTGTTTTTTTGTTTGTTTTGGTGCTGGGAATCAAACTCAGGGCCTTGTGCTTGCTAGGCAAGTATTCTAACCACTGAGCTACATCCCCAGCCCCCTTTTTTATTTTTTATTTTGACACAGGGTCTCCCTAAGTTACCTAGGCTGGCCTTGAACTTGCAGTCTTCCTGCCTCAGGCTCTGGAGTAGCTGGGATTAAAGGCATACACCTCCAGGCCCAGCTCTTCACTTGATATTTTAAAGATGTGTTGAAACATACAGCTCTGTTCTCTTTTAGTGGCTGTGGTTGGTGCTCCTACTGTGACTGAAAGCTGTTTGCACGCTCAGCTAGAGAAGGGCATCGGCTGGGTGTCCCGTGCATCAGCGTCACGGGCTGGGGGTTTTGTCCTCTTGTGCATCTCCACAGGGGAGGTCTGCAGTGTGGAGGCACTGGGAAGTGGTTTGCATTTGGTGTTACTTGGGACCCTCTTGGGAAAGCATTCATCCTGGTTGTGTGTGCATCCCCTGAGTCGTGTCCTCCCCACACATGAGGGGATGAGTGGCTGCGCCTACCCAGCCTCGGTCCTGAAGAGCGAGTGTCCTGAGTGACCCAGCGGCCCTGCCCGGGAGAGGGGACCCTGGCCAAACAGTGGCCTCGGTGAAACCACCCCCAGAGGTGGCATCCATGCTGCCAGGCCTCCCAGGTCCTCAGGACCGGCTCCCACTCTACCCCAGGCCAGCAGCTTGCTCTCTGTGAAGGGTTTTGGGTGATGACATTTTATAGATGAGGGAAATGAGATGCAGAGGTCCAGCTGGGAAGATGCAGAACCAGAAACTGGTCCAGGTCTGTTGTGCTGGGAGCCTGAGCCCTTGACCCCGAGTTCTGCTATCTAAGTGGCTGCTCTCCTGGGGTACCCACTGTACCCTCAGTTGCTTTGTGGGACCCGGGTCTTAACCCAGGTCTCCTATCCTTGCCACTGCCCTGGAACCTGGAATGGTTTCCAGGCAGCAGTGCTGGCATTTGGCCCTTGGCAAGCCACCAACCATTGAGGGCTTGGTGGTTCCTCCTGGCTTTTGAGCACACAGCAGTCCTGTGTCCAGGCCCCATGGCAGGGCAGGGTCTCCCAGGCCAGCAGGCACTGTGTGACCCTCCTGCTGGCTCAGCTGGCCATTCTAGGCCCTCTCCTGTTTCCTCTTGGCATGTTGCACATCCTCTTGGAGGCTTGGGTTTCAAGCTGGCCTTTCCAAGCTCTGGGGGCTGCTAGGGTAAGGAGCCACCCTGCGGGAGGCTCCTGGACAGGAGGGGAGAGGACAGAGCATGCCTGTTTCCACCCCCATGCAAATATTGCTCTTGTCAAAGGGAAGGTGCCTTGGTTTTCTAGCCTTCCCACACCCAAGCCTTTTCCCAAAGAGCCGCCCAGAGACGACCCTACTGCAGTGTGAGTGGGTTGAAAAGATACCTGCCGGGCTGCCAGAGGGCCCAGCACCCTGAACTTTGGAGCAAAGCAAATATCCCTGTGCTTTGGTGGGTCGGTTGTGCCGTATCTCTTGGCTCAAGTTTAAAATGGTCCGTTCTGCAGATTTAGGAGTAGAGAATGTGAAGAATTTGGGGCAGGACTCTGCTCGGGGGCGGAAGTTGGGAGTTAGATCAGAGTTCCAGACTTTTCCAGGCAGCTGAGTAGATTTCCTGATGAAGAGGTCCAGGACCCCAGTGTGCACCAAGGGTCTTCGCTGCTGCCTCTGCCCTCATCAGCCTTAGAGATCAGGGAGCCCTGAACTGCAGGAGCTCGGCCAGACTTGGACTGGAGGTGGGGAGACTGCCATGTTGAAGATATTTTAGAGTATGAGATACAGGTTTTAGCTGAGGGTGGCAATGTAAGACTTTTTTTTTTTTTCTTTTTTTGGCTCTACTGGGGTTTGAGCTGTATCCCCAGCCTTGTTAAAAATATTTTTTAAAAATAATTTTGAAGCAGGGTCTTGCTAACTTACCCAGGTTGAGCTCAAACTTGGAATCCTCCTGCTGTAGTCTCCCAGAGTGCTGAGATTACAGGTGTGTACCACCATACCTGGCTGAGAGACTTATGCATTTCTCTCTCCTGCCTTCTCTCAGACAAACATCTTAGCTTCAAGTTTCATGTGTAAATCCCAGTTCTGTTGGTATCCAGTTGTGTCTCCGGACGAGCTGTTTGACCTCTTTGTGCTTCTGCTGTGTTCTCTGTAAAGCGGGAATGATGAGGGAGCCCAGCTGATCCACGCATTCCATGCATTAAAGGAGGTTAAGGCCTCCTGTCATCCCTAATTTCCCTCTTTCCCCTCACCTTTCCTGCCTTGTCTGGCTCACACAGTCAGGGTGAACTGATTTTTCTCAGGAAGAAGCAGGTTGTTACAGAGAGTGAGGCTTTTGTCTACTGCTGCGGGTCTTTCAAATGCACTTTAAAATATTTGTCCTTGTTGCTGCCTCCTGGACACACGGCCCCTTGTTGCTCACCCCTCCCTGCCTGTGCCTTGGCAGCTGCCATGGGGGCTCCTGAGGACCCAGATTTGAAGCCATGACAAGGTCGAGACAGTGGGGAGCTTTGGGACAGGAACCTCAGGAACTTCCAGAAACAGCTGGGTTGTGTTTGGGGGTCGCATGATAGCCGCTCCTTTGTTTTGTTGATGAGCAGAACAGTATTCTTTCTCTGGCCCAGGAGCTGTAATGAAAGCAAAATATTTTCCAGCCAGGGCAGCGCGTAGGGCTCTGGCAGAAGTGCAGTCGTGTATGGGGATATTGTGCCAAGGATACCCTGTATGAGCACTGCAGGGGCGCACAGCTGCTCCTGGCACCCAGGTGGCCCCCCTTTGCCTGCCTCGTTGCCCTCCACCTGAGGACTGAGGGAGCAGTGGTCTCAGGCAAGGGCCCCCAGGGTCGTCAGATGGCACTCTCTTCTGGAGTCCCCTTTCCTCACAAGGAAGGATGTCTGCAGGGTGGCTCAGGATAGCCAGAGGGTCGGGCTACTCAAGGCATCAGGTGTCACTAATACACCTTGGGCAGCCCCACTGTCCACCAATGGCCTGGGCACCAGAGCCATGCAGACTTGGTCCTGATGCAGCTCCCACTTTCTGGTGATGTGCTATGACTGGCTAGTAGCCGTACTTCCTCTGCCTTAGTGCCATTTGTGAAACAGGAGCCCCTGTGGAAGGATCCTGTGTACATGTGGGGAGAATGGTGCTTGACACAGGGTCTGCTGTTTCATTTCCATCTTGTTGCTGGTATTCATGGCAAAGTGGGTGGGCTGCCAGGTCACAGTGGCTGCTCTATTCTTTAGCATGGCCTCTGGGGTGAGGAGTATGAGGAGGAAGGAAAGGTCAGAGGAGCCCACGCCGCCCCTTCTCCCCTGGAGCAGAGCCTGGCCCTGGCGATTGAAGCAGCACTTTAGGCTCACAGTGACTCAGGTCCTCGCCAGAGGAGACAACAGACTATGCAGGCAGTTGGTGCTTGCAAGTGAAGCATTAGCCACGCTCCTGCCTTCGCCTGGGAAAGGGAGGTACCGCCCCCAGGGCCTGAGCTCCTCTGTGCGAGGGGCTGAGAGCCAGGACCTGTAGGTTTCCTGCTAGCCAGGTGCACCCGCCGTGAGAGGACTTGTGTACCTTGCCACTGCTTCATTTCCCTAGGAAAACTCGACAGACTGCGAGCACTGCAAACCTGCACACCCCACCCCACCCTGCTCCTGCCAGACCATCCACATGTATTTCCTCTTCCTCTCTCCCAGGCATCCAGTCCGAATTCTTCATCAACACCACCCGGGCAGGCCCAGGAACATTATCTGTCACCATTGAAGGCCCATCCAAGGTTAAAATGGATTGCCAGGAAACCCCGGAAGGGTACAAAGTCATGTATACACCCATGGCTCCTGGAAACTACCTGATCGGTGTCAAATATGGTGGTCCTAACCACATCATGGGTAGTCCCTTCAAGGCCAAGGTGACAGGTAATGATCAACCATTTTGGGTTTGTTCTCCGCCTTGTGGAGCTGGTCCTGTTGGATTATTATGGATCAGAGTAACTATGGATGATTTTAGACATACTGAATCTACTTTGAATCTTGACGGTTAAAAAAAAAATGTGACATATCAGAGGGTGATTGCTTGAAAGATGGAAAAATAAATCTGTTGTGAGGGAGCGTGGGAGCTGAGGAAGCAAGTTAGATGGTTTTCTGCCTTTAATGTTTACATATTTGGAATCTTGTACCTTGTTTAATCAGGGCCTGAAAACCCCCTCCTTTCTAACCTTCACATCTGAAGTAATCAAAAACTTCTATTAAATATATAAAAATGTGGCTCAAATATATAAAAATACTCCACTCTCAAAACACAGGAAAGAATGTCGAATAAGAAAGACAACTTCATAACCCACCCCCCAAAGTCCACTGTAAATATTGTGTTAAATCCTTTCCACATATCGTTATATCTGTTGTACAGGTAGGGTAGGTTCATTGTGGAGTAATTAGAAAGCTGAGAGAAAAATCATCTTCTGTCATGCATAGACTCAGTTTTGATATTATATGTTCTCCCAAACTGTTACACAGAGTATTCTATGCAAATGGAAAGATGTGAAAGGTTGGCATGTGTTTATGTAGAAGGGATTTCTAGGCCTTGTCAGCCAAGGCCATACGGCCCATTTGCCCGGAAGGCAGGTCCTAGTTGCATAGCCAGGACCTGTGGGGTTTAGAAGACATTATAGGTGTGAGGTGCAGATATAGTGGCTTTTGCATCCAGGTGTTGGGGGGTGGGGGCTTTCTTGGAGCTTTTGCATGGAGGACCTTCCATCTTCTGGCTGAGACAGCCCCTGATCTGACCATTCACACCTCCCTCCTTCTCTCCCACATCCTAGGCCAGCGTCTGGTCACTCCAGGCTCAGCCAATGAGACCTCATCTATCCTAGTAGAGTCGGTGACCAGGTCTTCCACAGAGACCTGCTATAGTGCCATCCCCAAGTCATCCTCGGACGCCAGCAAAGTGACATCCAAAGGGGCCGGACTCTCCAAGGCCTTCGTAGGCCAGAAGAGCTCCTTCCTGGTGGACTGCAGCCGAGCTGGTAGGCAGTGTGGGCCTGACTGGGCAGAGTGGGACAGGCCCTGCATTCTCATGCCCTTCAGTCTCCCGTGCTGAGGCCTTCTGTGGCATGTCTACCCCCCGCATGCAACCCAACCATTTGCAAGTAACCATGTTTCTTGCCCTATTTATTCTCCTGTATTTAGTATTTTTAAGTGATCTTCCTCTTTTGCCTCTTGATTCTTTCCCGTGACCTGAAGGTGGATGGAAAATGCAATGGTGTCCCTGTTACAGATGGGCAAACTGAGTCAGTTCCCTGGCCCCTTCTCTCACTGTGATTTGAACTTGGGTATTTATTTGGGTGTCAAGAGTCCGTGGCCCAGGGTCTGGCATCAGCACACACATAGGTGGAAACCCAGCGCTGCCTTTTAATTTGTTCATTCTTTCACAAAACTTGTTAGCCAGTGACCTTGGGCAAGTCATCGAGTCTCCTTCTAAATAAATGTCAGTTTCCTCTTTTCTCAAATGGGAATCACAGTAGTACCTTCCTTAAAGTAGGTGCTGTTGTCCTCCCTGGTTTGTAGATGGGGAAGCTAAGGTGGGGAGCGGTAGAGTTCCAAGTCCAAGGTCAAGTCACCTGGGTAGGAAGTGGCAGGGCAGGGATTCAGACTTCCTGGCTCAGTGAGTCTCTGCTTACGTCACCATCCTCTCCTACCCGGCAAGGAGCTCCAGCATCATGGGCAGTTCTGGTCTCTCTCCCTTCAGCTCCTACGTGCCTCTTCTTCCTCACCTGCCGTCACACACCCAGAGTAACCTCTTTCTTTTGTCTCTAGGTTCCAACATGCTGCTGATCGGAGTTCATGGGCCCACCACCCCCTGTGAAGAGGTCTCCATGAAGCATGTGGGCAATCAACAGTACAACGTCACATATGTCGTCAAGGAGAGGGGGGATTACATTCTGGCTGTGAAGTGGGGGGAGGAGCACATCCCTGGCAGCCCCTTTCATGTCACAGTTCCTTAAATCATTTTGCATCAAACTCTGGGAGGAGTCCTTGTGGTTGCTTTTGTTGCTTGTTTGTAATTCATTTTCTACACTGTCTTCCGGCATGTTGGTGGGTCTGAAACCCAGCCCCAAACACTGCCATTCTAAAGTGCCTTCACAAACAAGTTGCAGACTTACCCCTGGAGGGACACATTGGGAAATTCAAAGAAACAAACTCACCCAGTGGGCTAAGAAGATCCAGAGTACTCTGTGTTCAGATCAGAACTCTCCGTGGCAGCAGTCACTGCAGACAGACCAAGAACACGGCAAGACTGATGTTTTTGAAAAATGCATCTGGCCAGCCTAAGCTACTGGTTTGCTCTGGAGCATTCATGAAACAAGACTCGGGGGAAGGGGGCAGGGAAAAAGAGGAGACCTAGTTTAGGATGTCATTTAACAAAGGAGATGGCTTAAAAGCAGCTTGATCTGTTCCAGCCTCTGTAAGGAAAAGCTGTTAGGTCACTGCCACTTTTGACATACTCCTTACCAAACCCCCACACTCTGGCCTTCTGACTTTTCTCCCAGGGCACGACATAAGCTGGTAGCAGCTGGCTTCCTGCCACCTCTGCCCTTCTGGCGATTACTTCCTTGCAGAGTCACAAAGTGTGACCATCTTGGCAGCCACGTTTCTGCTTCAGTTTCCTGAGCCCGGTGCAGTCACTTGGTCAAGGCAATTTTGCACTATCAGGCAGTACCCCACTTGCAAAGGTCTCTCCTAAACAACACTAGGCCTTGTTTCTAACATGCTCCTGCATCTTGTCAGCCTGCGCGTCTTACGGAAACCTTTAAGTGACTTCAGATGAGTCTGCGCACTTGTGCTTTCTTTTATCATGGAGGCCTGCCACATAACACACCCACCCCAACAACCTCGTGGGTCACTCTTTCTGGAAAACAGTCCGAGCCTGTTTGGAAAACAATAGATGGGTGGGTGCAGTTCCAAAATCAGGGTAAGGGCATTTTGCATGCTTCCTGCACACCTGAACTGGCTTTGGGAGCAAGGTAATACAATCAGGGGCATTGCCTGGCAAAGTCTGGGCAGGCAGACTTTTGGTTTGCTGCTTAGTCCTGAGGAAGCGGCCCTGTCGGCAGGGCCTGGGGGTGCCTGAGAGGTGAAGTGAGTGCCCTGCACCAAGGTGTAGCAGCTGGGGCAGGTGTGAATGGTAAAAGCCCACCTGTTGAGAACTAGAGCATCCTAAAGCTAATGTGAGGGGACCACAGGCATCATAAACTGGGACATGGAGGCCAAACTGGAATCAAATGCTGACTGTAAATTGTATCTTATAACTTATTAAATAAAATGTTTGCTCCATAAAGCTCCCCTGGCATTCCTGAGTGGTGTCCGTTCTGAGCAAAGGGCTTGAATCTCTGACCAGCTCCCCCTACCTCTGGCTGAAGAGACCTGACAAGCAACTTGCCTTAAGTCTGAGCTGTCTGCAGAGGGAGGTCTCTGCTCTGGAGAAGCTGTGTAGCCGACGGGCCCCGGCCTGAGAGGTGAGGGGACTCTGTGGGTGTGTGGGCTGTGACACCAACAGAACCCCTTAGGGAGACCTAGATATGAAGCCTACCACAGTGAAGGCTGTGGGGGTTTTTGCTTCATTTTTTTGCAGTGCTGGGGATTGAACCCAGGGCTGGCAGTTTGCAAGGCAAGCACCATGCTACTGACCCACATCCCCAGCCCCAAGGCTGTGACTTTTGAGAGAGAGAGGAAGACAGTGTTTTTCCTAATGGCACCAGGAAGCCTGTATTTTCAGGAATGTTCTCAAACAGGAACATATCATGTGTCATCTCACTACCTTAGGCAAGGTTAGCATTTGCTGTGGACACTTGTCTCTCCCCCTCTGTTTCTCTTTTCTTTTCTTTTCTTTTTTTTTTTTTTTGGTGCTGGGGATCTAACTCAGGGCCTTGTGCTTGCAAGGTGAGCACTCTAACCACTGTGCTAAATCCCCAGCCCTGTTTCTTTTTTCTGACTGGAAGAGCTTCTGATTGCTTAGGACTGACCCAACACCTCGCCCCTCTGGACCCTCTGGACGCTCAGCATTCCTGTGACAAAGATGAAAGCCCCAGAGGGATGCAGGGCATGGCCATTGAATTTTCACTTTGTTGAAGCCAGGCTAGGTTGGCTTGAGGAGGCTGCATTTGTAAGTTAATACGTGGACTTTGACACTGAAGGCTGGCTCTGCGGCCTTGGAGGAATCCCTCCCTGCCTCCCTCTGGGTGGTGGTGAGGCTCAGAGGAATTCCACCCGGAGTTACAAGGAACAGTTTGCTGCCTGAGTCTGTCTGGGCTGTCTGGGCTGTCTGGGACCAGCCCTGCAGGAGGTGATAGTCCCTCATAAGGTCGTGCCTGGTCGTGTGTTATTCCTGCTTGTTAGCACCTGGGCTGTGCCTGGTGGCTCCTGTGTGGGCCGGGATGGTGTTACCCTGGTGACACATTGCCCCCTACAGGCCTCTGCTGACTGTTAAATCAAAGACATCCAGGCCACAGAGCGGGCCCCTCTGCTGGTGAGTACTGGCTAGAACTACAGGGCAGCTCTTTATCTGTGCTGCACTTGGCTGCTGTAGAAACTGCTGTTTGTGCAAAACACCTTGAAAACTTTGACACTTGAACCAGCCCCAACAGGCCTGGTGCCAGGTCCTTTTCGACTTTCACTGGTTGACTTTGCCCCAGTCCCAGCAAGAGCTGACAGCATTGTCGCTCTTCAGCAGCAGTGGGGTTAAGCAGACAGTCGTTGGCTGCTGCCAGCTGTCCTGCAGTCCTGAGCCTGGATGAGGGTGGCCCGTCCGGTGCAGGCGCTCATCTCTTCCCTACCACACTCCCCCTTGTGGCCCGGGGAAGCGCTCACGCCATGCCGGCTCTTGGCCATATGTCTACTTTCAGGACTTCAAAAGGGCCTTGAAAGCCATATTTTGATGAGTTTGGTGTAAAATGAGTTGGGCATATAGGGGTTTAATTTCACTTGAAAATTGCTCAGCCTTAAAAATTAGCAGGATAAAAGTTGGTGGCAAAATGTGTGTTATTCCTGTCCAGCTCTCAAGTTTGTATTTTAAAATGGGGAAGGAGATCACTAATTGAAAGGCTGTTTAACTTCTGTACTTAGCCTGAAGGGCTCAGTGGGGTCAGAAAAGGAAGAATGTTTCCAAGTCTTTGGTAGCTTGGAGGGGTAAGGGGCTTTGCAATCAGAGTATCTCACTAATGAGAGCTCTTTCCTAGAAATATATTTTATTAAAGGTTTTTTTTTTCCTCACAAATGTCTGATTGGAGGGAGGAGGGCTCCAGGCAAGCCTGGATTCAATTTGTTTTTTCTTCTGGCTTTGTTTTAAGGATGCTGCCCAAACACATGGTGGGAGGGATCTTTCCAAACAAAGGGATCCTTTTCTGCTTTGTGATGGGCTTTGTCTGGGCCCCCAAGCCCACGAGGACCAGCTCATGTGCATGGAATTTCAGGGGACCTACCCCTCACACCCACTTTCTCTCCCTGGAGTTCCCAGAGTCAGGCAGGAGGGTGGAGGGTTTCTGAGGCTGACTTGTGGCCCAGGGCATTTATGGTGCAGGACTCGCTCATCTCTGCAGGACAAAGAATCTGTGAGCCTTTATTGTCCACATCTTTCCTCTGCCCTGACCGCTGCCTCCCCTGTCTGGTGCTGCCCTCCTCCCAGGCAGTGGACATTCTGGGAGCACAACTGGTGCTAAATGATGGCAGGGTTTTCTCAGAGAAGAGGGAGGCCCAGCCTCAAGCAGCAGAATAAAATGGCGAGAAGTTCTCCAGTCCGTGTGACAGCTCAGGTCTCGATTCTAATTGCAGTACCACAGTTTGCCAGCCGGGACATCTCAGGCAAGGACCTCTGTGCCTGTGTGCCCTCATCTTTAAAGTCAGTTGTAATAGAAAACCCCCTTCTAAGATAAGAGGGACACCTGTCTGCCAGCACATACCCTCAGGACCTGGGTAAACAAACCCTCCGCCAGAGCTGCAAGAGAGGGGCTGTCTGAGTGCTGGGGGGACAGCTCCCCATGGTGATGGAAGGGTTGCTCTGGCTGTGAGAGGGTACTGGAGTAAGAAAATGGCCCTCAGTAATACAGCCTAGGCCAAGTCTTACCGGCCCTGTGTTTTACACAGGAGTGTGCCAAGGCTCATAGACGTCGAACGACTCGCCCGGGATTACGCTGGTAGCAGTTAAGGGTCAGGCCTGGATTTGGGAAAGGGGCCGTGAAGTTGTACGCAGCTCACAGCGGGCCATCTGCTGTCCTTGCCCACAGGAAGGCAGCCTTCAGGGACACTTTCCAAACCCCCTATCCTTTTGGGACAGTTGTCTGTCACATCCACCAGGGTTCTCCTACCACAGTGACCAACCAAGGTCACCTTGGACCAGAGAATTGGCCCGAGGGCAGCCCCTGCAGAGAGAAAGCCCTCCTTTGCCCCACCCTGCCTATTCCCTTTCTGTGTTTGTTGCTCTCCGAGGGAGAGTTTCCTGTCTGTGTCCCAAGGACAGTGCAGCCACTTGACCTTGCTGAGCCTCAGTTTTCCTCTTCTAGAAAAGTGATGTCAGGTTGTTTGTAAATTGCTGTGAGGATTGAGATAAAGCCTGAGGCCCACAGCCCGGGGCCTGGCACCCAGCAGGTGTCCTGGAGTGTCACAGCATTCTCCTGCCTCCATCTCTCCCACTAGAAGGAGGCCAGGACACCCCATAATGAGGACGTGGGTGGAGGTACTCAGTGCAGCAAAGCAGTTGGCAGCTGGTGGGTGCTTGTTGGATGGTGACTGATGGGTAGTGTCCCCCGTGCCAGTCAAATGCTGTTCTCCGAACACTACAGGAAGTTCCTACTGCCATCCATGTGCAGAAGAGGCCACTCAGGTAGCAAGTGACAGCTGAGCCTCAGAAGTGGGGGTGGGGCAGCTGCAGAGTTGCCACAGCAACCCTAAAGCAATTGTACCTCCTTGGGTGCCTGGCACATAGTAGGTGTACACTGGGGTTCACTGTATGGAACAGAGGTTGCGGCTCCCCTGGTACCTGGGGGCACTCTGGATGGGTTGTGGCCAGGTTCTCGTCCCTTTTCCAGCCTGGTCTGTCTTGAGGCGGCCCCAGTCCCCTTGACAGTCCAGCACCCCCTGCCTAGGGCCTTGGCAACTGGGCCCTCATTGGCTGCACGTTTCCTTGGAGACAGACACTAGCCATCCAAACACAGCTGGCAGAGTTACAGGAAGAATCTTGTTTCTCTCCCCAGCCATGAGGGAGCTGTTCACATCCCAGAGCCAGGCCTGCTGGCAGGAGCACATCCGGAAGGAGGCCGCCGCCCGGGCTGCCTGGAATATCCGCTATGGCCACAAGTACCTGAAGGAGGGGACCAAGGCCAGGAAGCAGCCCCAGCCGGCCCCCTTCAGGGCAGCCTCAGCAGGGGCCCCAGTGCCTGCCACCAGCTCCCCTGTCAGCAAGGAGAGGCTGGCGGGACGGCCAGAGACCCAGAGGGTCCAGAGGCAGCTGTCAAGGGCAGTGGGTACCCAGGGAGTCCCATCCCAGGGAGACAGAGTGTGGGAGGCCAGGGGAGCCACCCAGGGCCCCGAGGACCAGAGCCGGCCAGCGGGCTTAGAGATGAGGCAGGTTCCCTCCAGTACCCTGAAGCTGCTCTTTCAAGGCATCTCCCATGACGGTCAAGGCCGGGCCGGGTACCTCCGGGAGCGGCATCGGCAGACACCAAAGGAGAGGTTCCTGTACCCAGTCCTGTCGTCTTGGGAATACGGCTGGCATGTGGGTAAGGCCATCCCAGGCCTCTGGTGGGTGTGGCTGCTCTCCCTGCCTCTCTCCTGGCGGGAGCCTTCCCTGGGCCTCCTCTGCTGGGCTGAATGTCATGGTACCTCCGAGAGTCCACCCTGGAGATTTGTCGAGCCCACCTGCGCACTCCCTGGCTCGCTGAGAAGCCTGGGCCCCCCAGAGCCACCCTTCCTTCCTCGTCTGTCTGGCCTGGGGAGCCTTGGGGTTCCAGGCCTTCTTAGTTTATCTGATTACCAACCCTGCCTCAGCTCCTGGCTTGGAGCTGGCTCTCGATGACTGTGGAATGAACCCATAGAGAAATGCATAAGTGGATGAAAATGGGCCAGATAATGGGAAACTTGATTTGGAATCGGGGGTCTCTGGCTCTCAGTTTCCACATCTGAAAAATGGGAATGATCAGTACTTGTCTTCCTATGTTAGAATTTCAGAGGAAATCCAGTGGGAAAGCAACCAGAGCAGAGATTATCCTCACAAAACCACCTGGGGGTGGAGTGGGCAGGGGTGATAAACATGTGTGCCTTTATTTAACACAGACTGTAGGGGGGAATCAGCCTTACTGAAGTCCAGCTGTGCCCCTCCCCCCATGAGTTAGTGAACAAACAAGCTCATAAGAGTGGCTTGATTTGAAATTGGGAGCCCTGGGTTTGAATTTTTTTATATTCATTCAGCAAACATTTATTGAGTAGCTGATATGTGCCAGGTACTTTCTGTCCTTGGGAATGCACCAGAGAACAAGACGGACATGGTCCCTGCCATCACAAAGACAGACAACAAACAAATACAGTCGGTGTAGGATGTCATGTTAAGCAGTGGTCTGCATTTTTCAGTCTTTACTGTGTGCAGCTATCAGAGGGCCCAGCGAAGCGCAGGTGCTGCTCCTCCAGTGGGCAGCTCCGAGGGGTGATGGGAAGAAGACCCTGTATTCCTGACAAGCACCAGGTGCTGCTGCCCTGCCGGGCCCTGGGTCCTATTTTGAGTATCAAGGCTGTAAAAGTAGACAAATCAGGATGGGGGATCATGACTGAAGGGCTGCTGGGGAGACAGGCCATCGAGGATGCCTGCTAGGGACATGCGAGCAGAGCCCTGGGCAGAGTCACCTGCACGGGATTCGTGGAGGAAGGACCAGGTGCCTGCATCCACAGAGGGAGTGTCGGTTTGGGTGCCACACATCGCCATCCTCTCCTGTGGCCTGCAGGTCCACGTCCACTGCCTGTGAAACCAATGCCCATCAGAGTCGCCAGATCTAGTGGAGAAAAATATAGGATGCCTGTTCTCATTCGAATTTCAGATAACTAATGCTTTTTAGTGCAAGTATATCCCAAATATTTCAAGGAGCATATCCTAACAGTTTTATGTTTATCTGAAATCCAGATGTGACTGGGCGTCCTGCATTTTACACAGCACCCGAATTGTCAGAGGGCCAGTCCTATGCCAGGGGCTGCTTCTGGGCACTGCTGGGTACTAGGGCAGTCTCAGGTCCTAGGCAGAGACGTGGAGACTATTTTCTTCCATTGTGGTTGCTCCCAGAGTCCCTGGAAAGTTCCACGAGCCTCTGGCTTCACATCTCAACCCCAAACCCAGTTCAGGGGTCAGGTGGGGAACAGATGACAGACCCGCTGACCACTTCTGCCCCTTCCCAGCATGGTCAGAGACGGGGCTGCACCATCCAGCAGGCCCAAAAAGAAACAAGGAAGAGGGGTCGAAGGCACTCTGAGCCCTGGCTGAGTCAGCCCAAAATGCCTTTGTATGAGGCATGATTAAAAAATATAGTGAATGTTTAACCTTTAAAAAAAATTATTATAGCAAAAGACAGTGCCAGTAACCCCCCTCAAAATACGCCGTCTCACTTCAAACACACTCACTGCATCGTTCTTGCCGCTTTCTGAAGCAGCTCTGGACGTCCTCTTTCATGAGTGTCTTTAGTTGTGCTGTTGCGGCTGCCTCGATGTCCTGAAGTGACTCAAAATGTTTACACCTTTCATGGCCATTTTCACTTTGGGAAGGAACCAGAAATCGCACAGTGCCAGATCTGGTGAGCAGGGTGGATGAAGACACACCACAATGTTTTCACACGGCTGTCTTTCCTTCAGATGGCGCCTGGCGGCAGCATTCATAGTATTTTTGAGGCATGATTAAAAAATATAGTGTCATATCTCAAAGACACAAAAGCAGACTTCTAGAGCTGGTTCAGAAAGTGACAAGAATGATGGAATAAGTGTGCTTGAAGTGAAGGAGGGGATTAATGGCAATGTGTCTTTTACTGTAACAAATTTTTTAAAAAGTTTTGATACTCATGATATATTTTGGTCAAGCTGTATATATGCATGTGAAGGATGGCACAACAAACGGTAGCTGAAATTATTGTTGTGGTTAGCAGCTCAACAGGCAGAAACTGCAGCCTGTAGGCATCTGGGGAGCTGGTTCAGCCCAGGGCAGACTCGAGGTCTTGCTGAGGAACCTCGGAATGGGGTGCCTGGCAATGGGAGAGATGCGATGGCGAGTAAGTGATTTGGAGCGTGGCGGGGATCCGAATGGTTAACAGTGGGAATTACCCATCAGAGCCCGGGCACAGCACCAACTTGAGATCTCGAGGTTCCTGTGATACGCCAGGCACTCACCTGTAGTTGTTAGATCATCCGGAGGTGGGGGAGTCCTGAGCTAGGAGTGGGGGCGTAGGAGGGCAGTGGCTGTTCGTAAGTGATGGAAGTATTTTCCTAGCCTAACAGCTGCAGCAGTAAGTGCTGACCCCCAGCCCTTGCTCACCCATGCCTCTGCCATGTTCCAGGGGATGCCATGAAGGACTCCAGGATGCCAGCTTATGCCAGGGTCCAGCCCATCACAAAGACATTTTACATCAAAAGTGACATCTTCCATGTTCCGCGGCGAACAGACCAGCTCATGTGAACTGCCTGGGGAAGGGCCCTCGGCTGCTCCTTTGCTTTCCTTTCCTCACAGTCCATCTGGATGCTGCGGGGACCTGTTGCTAGCTGGCCGCCCTGTTGCTAGCCCGCTGCCCTCCTTTGCCCTCCGCTGAGCCCGGCCTGCTTGGCTGAGCACAGATCAGCACGGCTGCAGCCAATGCAGGCCTCACTCTGGGGTGTGCTGGCCCCCCTACCGGGCCTCTTGTCTGTACTCACAGACTTCCACTCCTCGAAGAGCTGTTCCCACCTACTGTCACCAGCAAGGTGTGGGCACGGGCACTCTTTTCCTGGGGTGACAGTAGAGCTCCCAGTGTTATGTCAGCAGCCCAGGTGGAGAGAGGCTCACCAAGTCCTCATGGTGCTAAGGGTGGTGAATGTCTCCCTGCTTTCCATTTCTCTAGATTCTGTGAAGGGTCCCTGGCAGAGTTGCTTGGTCCCAGTGTATCCCGAGGTTGGAGGAGAAGTCATTTCATTTCTCGTCCCTGCTTCTTGGTCACCCCTAAGAGGCTGCTTCAGTCAGGTTGCCTCACTGCTGTAATAAACAACCCCTAAAACCTAGTTGCTTAAATCAATAAAGATGTACTTTCACCTCAGTCCCATCTGGTGTTCAGTGTACAGCCTTCTACATGTTGCTGTGGAGGACAGGCTTCCCCTGTCTCACAGCTGTGCCAGCGCCTAAAGTCTCAGAGTCTTTCCCAGAGTCCTCTGTATCCAACCTGGGGAGATGGGGAGAGAGGCAGGGAGCTCAAAGGCAACACACCTACTGTTAACTGCCTTCGCCTGGAGCTGACACACTTCACTTCCTTTCACATTCTATTGGTGAGAACAAGTCACATGATCTCTGTGTGGGCAGAGGCTGAATTGTGCCCTATCACCCTGTGCTCAGCAAGGAGAAAGGATTCCCAACAGTTAGCTCATCTCTACTACGGTGCCCTGTGTGTCCTGTGGCTGCCTTGGGGGCTTAATTCTCTCTGGCAAGCCAGGCAGAATGGGCTGGTGAAGCCAGGGACAGTGGGACACAACTGTAACCTCAGCTACTTGGGAGAGAGAGGTAGAAGGATCACAAGTTCAAGGCCTGGCTGGGCAACTTGGAAAGATCCTGTCTCAAAAAATAAAAAGGGCTGGGGATGTAGCTTAGCAGTAGAGCACTTGCCTAGCATGTGTGAGCCCCTAGGTTCGATCTGATGGGAGACTTATTTATTTATGCATTTAATGACGAACACTTGAATGCTCTTTGCAGGTATTTTTCTAAGGTTATAATCTCCAATTCAGCAGACATGAGCCACATGTTCCATTAAGCACTTAAAATGTGTCATATCCACATGGAGAAGTGTTCTGAATGTAAAAGACACCAAATTTCAAAGACTTAGTATGACATAAAAATGCAAATTTATTTTTATTTTGTGTGATACTGGGGATGGAAACCTGTGCCTTCACACTGTGCTACATCCCCAGTTCTTTTTATTTTTATGTTTTATTTTGAGACAGGGTCTCACTAAGTCACTGAGTTACCCGGGCTGTACTTAAACTCAGGATCCTCCTGCCTCAGCTCCCCAGAGTGCTGGGAATGCAGGCATGTGCCTGGCTGTAAAATATCTTATTAATACAATTTAAATTGAATTATATGTTGAAATGACTATACTTCGATAGATGGTGTTAAACCGGGTTGACAAACTTTCTCTGTAAAGGACTAGATAGTGAATATTTTCAGCTTTGTGGCCCATCTAGTCTCTATCACACAACTATTCACTAGTGTTGTCGCAGTGCAAAAGCAGGCACAGACAGCGCAAAAGCAAGTGGGCTGTGCTCCAATCAAAATTTATTTTAAAAAACTTAGTATATGTGCTGCTGAAGCGAGCACACAAAAATTTATTTTAAAAAACCTGATGGGATAGATTTGATCCTCAGGCTATAGTTTGCCGATCCCTGGATTAAATTTATAAGAATATTAAAAATTTTTTTTTAACTTTAAAAAAATGTGACTTCTAGATTTTAAATTACTTATTGGCTCACAGTGTGTTTATACTAGATGGGGCTAATCAGCATTAACTCTGGAGTTAAATGCTACTCTGGGAGAGGGGTGTGTGTGTGCGTGTGCGTGTGTGTGTGTGTGTGTGTGTGTGTGTGTAAGAATTTGTGAATTATTATGACAGACGCAAGAACTCCCTGGCCTGCGTCCCCCAGGGCAAGTGGGCTTCTGGCCCCTTCCTGCTGCTATCTGGACCTGCGTCCTCTCCTGGGTTTTCCTTGTGACCAAAGGGCAGTTCCCGGAAAAGCCACCAGGTGGTGCTATCAGACCACATGCCATGGTGGTTGACCCGCTGGAAACCATTCAGCTTTCTGCAACCCATTTGCTGTGTGACCTTGGCCTTCAGTTTCCTTACCAGTAAAATGCGGCTAGAATAGCTTAGTGAGAACTTTGGAGCAGACAGGCCAGGATTTGAATTCTGTTTCTACCAACCCTCCATTACGATTTTCGTGGGTCCTAGATACTTTTCACAAGTCCCTTTCTCCATCAAAAATATTAAAAATTATATTTTATAACAATGTTGGTATAAAGAAAACCTATTAATATTGTATATTAAGATTTTTCTTCAACTAAAAGTTTATCATATCTGTAACCCCTAAAATTACTGTGTGCTCTAGGCACTGGGCCTACCGTGTGTGATGGGTGACTCAGCCCTGGGCTCCACTACTCATGAGCGGTGGGAAATTGTTTAACTTCTCTGGGCCTCAGTTTCCTCTCTATAGACTCTGGATGGGCCCCACGCCAGCTCTTAGTGCTGCAGTCGGGGCTGAGTGAGGTGGTGTGGGCCATGCCCTCTAAGAACACAGGGGAACAGAGCAGAAGGCCTTACAAACAGCAGCTTTTGTTGGTTATTTTTGTCTCTAAGGCTATTTCCACTCTAATCTCTATGAACTGATGAAAAGATCTCAAAACATGCAGAATCTCAAAGCAAATAACTCAGAAAAATAAAATGAAGCTTCCAGGTATTTGGCAGGGAGAGAAGAGTTTTCAGGGAATAGAGGGGCACAGGAGATTTCACCAGCGATGACCGCAGCCTTCTTCCCGCCATCGGGGAGCCCAGGTGAGGCAGGAGCCTGGGGAAAGAGGTGTGTGTGTCTGTGTGTGCATAAGTGTACACACATGTGCGCATGTGTTTGTTTTTGCATGCACATATTCTTGCTTCTTTCCGTTCCCTTCACTGGACTGTGGTGACCTGCTCTTTGAAAATGTGACCTGTGGGTGAGTGACACAGGAACGCCAGCTCCTTCAGGCTGGTTCCAGGAGCCTCGGGGGTTTGTTCAGGAGTGCAGGCCCCTTCATGGTCACTAGGAGATTGGCCACTGGTGCAAGGGCTCTGCTTTCCACCCACACGCCCGCCTGGGTCTGGGGCCTTTTCTTATTCTGGGAGGGACAAGGGATGTGACCTCCACTTTGTTGCCCTTTCCTGGCTTGGCAACTGCACTTTCCACTTGCCTTCTCCAACCCAAGGGAGAGAGAGGAGCCAGGGCTGCTGATCCAGAGAAGAGAGGCACAGAAAGAACAGGGTGGAGGTCACGTGGGGAGGGTTTCTGTGTTGGAGCCAGGAAAGGGATGTAATGGGAACAGGTGCAGCAGAAGAGTATGTAATAGGGACCGGAAGTAGGTGTCTCCATTTCTCGAGTCTTGTTTGCCAAAATACTTGCTGTGGTGAGTGACAAAGCAGTGATTCATTTTAAGTAATTCAGCAAGAGCCACCTATACCCAAAGGCTTAAAGCTGCCTACTCAAGATAGAGCGAGTCCTGTAGGTAAAAATATACTTACATTTAGTGAGGGCTTACTAGGTGTCAGGCCCACACTGAAGGTGTTATATCCACCATTGACTTAAACTTTACGTTATGAGGTAGATTCTCTTATCTTCATTTTACACACATAGAAACTGAAGGTAAGTAACCAGCCTACTCCAAGACAGTAGTAGACAGCACAGAATATGACTCTAAAGTCACCATGGTGCTGGGTGTGGCGGTGCATGCCAGAACTAGGGAGGCTGAGGCAGGAGGATCACTGCGAGTTTGAGGCAAGCTTGGGCTATATATTGAGTTCAAGGCCAGCCTGAACTCCACATTGAGGCCCTGTCTCAAAGCAACAGCAACAGCAGAGAAAGAAAGAAAGAAAGAGTCATCATGCTACCTATCCTCTCACTAAGAATGGCTGGAAAAGTGAGTTCAAAGTCTGGTCCTCAAATTACCTTCTATGAACACAGCTGAGCATGAGTTAGATGAGAGTGATGTTAAAAATGCAAGCTCCTGGGCCCAGCCTGGCTCTGTTGAGACAGCCTCTGAGCATCTAGAGCCCGGAGTTAGTGTGACAACTGCTTTCCAGAGCTTAGGTGGACACTAAGTTTCAGGTCCTCCGGACAAAGCCAAGGCTGAAAGGATGAGTGTGACCAGGGTACAGCCCTTCCCCCAAACACCAGAGTTCCTCCCTCTGGCCAGGCCAAGTGACCCAGATGTATGGCACCAGGTCACCCAGGTGCATGGGAGGTTTGCAGCTACGATAGGTTGTGAACAATGAGGACAGGCCTGTTATGTGCCTCTTGCTTGGCACAGTTTGGCAGAGTGACAGGTGGCAGACGCCTGCGCTCTGTAACCTGGTGCAGAGCAGGAGCAGATGCAGATCTTGTCATCTTGCTGGGGAGGAAAGACAGGTTGGGGGAGGGCATCAGGTCATGTTGACTTCAAGTAACAGCCATGGGCACTTGGTGCCAGCTCACCTTCTCTGCGCCTCCCCACCCAGCAGAGTCCCGTGCCCAGTGCTGGCAGGTGGAGATTTCAGTGCTTTGGGGTGAAAGAATGACCTTCCCCCTCCAGAATGAGCTCACTGGTGAATTGCTTGCTTAACTGCTTTGGGCCTTGGAGACTGGAAGGTTTCCTGTGACAGTGAATCCTGCCTTAAAAGAGGGGTGATGGAAACCTTAACACCTTTGCCATCACCTACTAAAATCTTGGAGATGAATGGGGCAAAAAAATCTTCAACATAATCTCAGAGATGAATTAGATGTTTGGGGAAGATGGTTTCCCCAGTTTACTCAGGGCCCTTTGGATTTTATTCCTTCTATCAGATGTTATATAATTTCAGATATCAGGCTGCTATAGTCGGGATCTGGAGTGTCCCCCAGTGGCTTATGGTTAAAAACTTGGTCCCCAGCTCATAGTGATATTAGGAGGCAGTGGAACCTTTAAGAGGTAGACCCTGATTGGAGAAAGTTCTGGTCATCCAGGGGTTGTGCCCTCCAAGGGTCACTGAGATCCTACCCCTTCCTGTCTCTTTTTGCTTCCTAGCCACCTTGAGGTGAATGGCTTTGCTCCAGCACCTGCTCTCCACTATGTCTGTTCTGGCATCATGACCACAGCACCAAAAGCAATGGAACCAGTTTGCCAGGGGTTGCATCCTCTGAAACTGTAAGCCAAAACGAGCCTTTCTTCCTTTTAAATTGACTTCTCTCAGGTTATTCGTCATGGCAAGGGAAAACTGACTAATGCTTTATAGTCTCTTTTTCTAACAGCATGGTCACTCTGTCTCCTACGTATTAAAGGAAAAAAGCAACAAGCAGAATTGTGCACATGGTATGCCATGCTTTGTATTTTTCAAGGTTATCTGTGGTGCTCGTTTATGCGTGGGCTCTCTCTGGAAGACCACAGCTGGGTGGAGGAGCTCTCTCTGAGATGGGAAACGAGAGGATGGGTCAGGGTGTGGCACCCTTTCTTGCTGCTGCTTCTTCAGTACTGTGTGTACCTTTAAACCATGTTCATGTACTGCCTGAGTGAAGAAACAATATCAGGGAAAACAGCAAAACATACAAAATGGGCACATTACAGGCAGGCAAAATGGTGCTGTGTTGCTAGATGCATAGGAATTGCAGAAAAATAACCAAATCCTTTGGTCTCAGCCTGCCTGTGGAGACCTTGTCACATCAGAATCTTCAAGGAGCTCTAAGACCAGCCCTGTGACAATGAAATGTGGCCAATGCTGCAGTGCAGGCATAGAAAACAAGACACAGGGCACTTAGTCGGGGACTGAGCAGGGGATGGGCAGAGTCAAGGACCCAAGGGAGGGAGGACGTGGGAGTGGTGGGGAGAGGCAGGTTCTGCTTGCAAGGACAGGGTGAGCTGTCACACAGTGGAGACCTTCATGGTGACAGAGCCCTAGGCAGGGGGGTGAGAGCAGTCAAACGGTGCATCGAAGGACAACACTGGTGGCGACTGGGTGGGCTGGCTGGAGGAGGACGATTTGGAGGGCAGCCAAATGGCTTTCATCCCGGCCTCAGAGAGAAGGCAGAGTTGTAGCAGTTAATTGTCCACATAGGGGCCCGGTGTCCCTGCTCATTTCCGGATGTGAGAGCTTATGAGGACTGAAGGCTGGTATCTGTCCCGCTCCTGCGGCCTCTCCTGTGGCAGGGTTGACAGAAGACTGGCGCCTGTGGATGGGGGCTCTAGCTCCCAGCGTGAAAGCCTTCTTTTTGGACTCAGAAAGCCAAGGTTTCCTTTAGGAAAGTCCAGAGGAGGAAGGAGCTGGGAAGTGATAACAGAAGTCACCCCTCCCAATTTGGCTAACGAAGAATTAACTCAAGTGGAAAATAAAAGCAGCTGGACTGATTTTCTTTCCTGAGAGTGCAGGGAGCAGTCAGTACCTGTTAGAGCCATTTTATTGAGCAGCAGGAGATGGTTAATGAAACAATGCCTTTGGATCTAGGAGCGGTTGGCCTTTTTTTTCTTCAGGGTAATAGATTTTTTGTTGTTGTTGTTGAAGGTCCTTGCAGAATGTAGTTTAAATTCAACTGGAAAGTGATCGCTGACCTTCAGTGCCTATAAGAAGGAATGGTAGATTTGGGTTTAGGAGACACCTGGGACATGCCATCAGTTTAGTGAGGAGCAAATTCATGAACAGGGAGGGAAGATGAAATGCCTGAAGCCACTCGGCAAAACTAGTGGGCCTCATCCATGGCCCAGCTCAATCAGATATTTTGGCAGGTACCAGGTGTGGCGGTGTATGCCTGTAATCCTAGCACTTGGGAGGCTGAGGCACGAGGACCATGAATTTGAGGCCAGCCTGGGCTACATATAGCAAGATTAAAGGTAGCCTAGACTACATAGTGAGACCCTATCTAAAAGAAAAAAAGAGACAGAAATTTTGGCAGAATCTCAAAATGCAGAATCATAGTTAATAGTTATTGAGACTCAAGGTTCAGTGGTCCAATGTGGGGTCTTCAATGGTGACCTCAAAGCATAACAGCATCTCACCTTTCCAAGATGGTGGCACAGAAAGACAAGATGGCAGCCTTACCTCCTCTTCAGACAACCGATAAGCTTTCTGGAAGTCAAAGACACCATTTGACTTGGCGACCACAGAGTCAACAATCTCTTGTCCTCGAAGTACAATCCTGGAGCAAGGGGAGGGAAGACAGTTAGTTGTGTTAATCTGTGTCCCTGGTTTCTGAAGTCAAGGCCTGTGTTTGTTGTTTAGAAGCGACTGGGCAACCCGGCCCTTTCACACGGGCTCTGAGTCCACATCCGGTGCCATCTGGCAACCCCAGAGGACCGTGCCGACAACTGCAAAGAGAATCAGTGCCTTTCATGGCCCTGCTGGCACAGGACAGTGTCACAGCACGGGCAGGTGTCCCTGGGGGTGTAAGAGCAGACGTTAGACAGCACACAGACACTATGCCATGCAGTAATGATGTGCATACCGAGAACACCGCTGGTCTTTCAATCCTTTTTCACTTCCCTGATTAGATTATGGCAAAATTCTCAGGGAGGTTCTGGTTTATCGTTAGCACCTCTCTAAGCCCCCATTTGACAAAGACAGACCAAGCTGCCACCCCCAAGCACCCTGCAGGCAAGAGAAATAAAGAAGAAATCTGACAGTTTTTACTGGACTTCTTTTCATTAGCTTTAATTTCTGGCAAATGACACTGTTTATTTGTCTTGCTTTGTTTTTTGAGATAGGGTCTTGCTATGTTCCAGGCTGGCCTGCCTCGGCCTCCTGCCTCGGCCTCCCAGAGTGATGGGATTGTAGGTGTACGTTGCTGCGCCTGGGTGTGTTGCTGTTTTCTTACCGTAGTTTCAACCTTTAATAATTAATTTACTTCAGTGAGAAATGAGTGGATTTTGAAAAATAGAGAGAAAGGGGCTGGGGATCAGTGGTAGAGCGCTTGTCTAGCAAGAGCAAGGTCCTGAGTTTGATCTCCAACACACACAGGCGCACACAGACACAAGGAAAAACCACACTACGGATGTTTTGCAGTGATGGCACCAGCTGGGAATGTGGTAGTCAGACAAGTTTTGGAAACCTACTCTAATGCATATTAAGGGGGAAGAAGCCGGGTGGTGAGGTGGTCCTAATGGTCCCTGCTGCCTGTCCAAGGAACACAAGGGGGCACACTGCCTTTCTATCCCTCTGCCCTGAGTTTTTCTTTTTTCTTTTCGAGGCAGGGTCTCATTCTGTGCTTCAGGCTGGCCTTAAACTCACTATGTAGCCCAAGCTGGCCTCAAAGTAGCAGCAATACTCCTGCCTCAGCCTCTCAAGTGCTGGAATCACAAGTGTGCACCACCACACCCGGCTTGCCCTGAATTTTTCTGATTCTGAGTTTGTTAACACCCCCACATGGCTTGTTCTTTGTTGTTGTGGCTGTTGTTTTGTTTTGCAGTGCTGGGGTTGAGTCTAGGGCTTCAACATGCTAAGCAAGCCCTGTACCATTGAGCCTCACTCCCAGCCCTGTGGTTCGTTTTTTTACTCAGACCAAATGTAAACTCTTCACATTAAATTGTATCCTTGTGAAAGTCCTTTTTTAAGACTCAGAGAGCAAAAGGCCTTATATTTAAGGCTGCTCAGTTTCTGACTTCTTCCAGCGCAGCACAGGTCTGCCACAGGTTACTTTTTCCTGGGCCGGGCCAGCGCACAAGCCAGGGCCTGGTGTCTTTCATGTCCACCTGCACTCGGCGTATGGAGATGTTCAACACACAGTTGGTCACAGGACAAGGACTGGAATTGAGACCATCTTTTCTAGGTCCATTTTTTAAACATCATTTGTAAACCACAAGAATTATAGATGTTGTTGTGGAATGCAGAAAATTTAGAGCACTAAAATACGAAACTAATCTGTAAAAAGTCACGTGTAATCCCACTATCCTTTGGCACACGAGGGTTACAGAATCAGGGAAGCGTGTTCCTAACCTGCTCTGCCAGGGGCATAATTTCTCGTGATTAGCTGTTCTTCTGCGTCGTTCTTTTCCATCAGTCCCACCTGGTCTGCAGAGAGAGCAAGGGGGCTGGCGAGGGGGCGCTGCTTGCCCAAGATGCCAGAATGGGAAGGTGCTGTGACCCAGTGGTGTCTCCTGGCACGATTGGAGGCCCTTCCGAGTGGGGGCGAGGGGAGCCTGGCGCTCGGCCTCCTGTAACTTCCTAACCTGGGCTTCCACTTTCAAGAGCTACAGCTAAGACATCTGCAAAGGAAACGCCAGCTCCGAAAGTCCCAAGAGGAACAAAGGAGGCCAGAGGATGAAATGAAAGCCAACCCCTGGGACCGGCTGTTGTGCAGAGGCAGGCAGCCGGGAGCTGCGGCTACTGGGGGCTTCCCGGCCTCTGGCCTGTTCTTCTGACTTCCACCACTTCCTTCCCGATTGAAGGAGCAAAAGCGAAAGTGTTTGAAAACCCCAGTGAGACTTTAAAAGCACAAAGGAATGCCAATATTTAAGTATGTCGTTTGAATTTAGGAACGTGTAGCAGAAGCTTTAAAAGTATAAATAACCTTGCACTAACTGCTCTCATTTTTATGGCGGTACCCTGAGGAAATAATAAATATTTTACAAACACACATGATGGGATGTTCATTTCAGCAGTGTTTACAACAGCGACCCAGCCCTTGATCGTAATCGAATGCCCCGTGATGGGGACTTGGTACATAAACCACGATACATCATCGTGAGCACTTGCTGGACAGTCATTGCGCTGGCAGCTTTCCATACGTTACTTCATGTATCATATATACTACTTCATTTCATCCCCATCGTATCTCCACAAGCGAGGCTGTAGTACAGGCTCCAGTGCACAGTGGAAAAATGGAATCACAGAGCATTTGTCTCTTGGTCACAGCGTAGTGAGTGGCAACGTCAGAATTTGCATCTAGGCCTGCGTGACACCAGAGCGGGTGCTGGCCACGGCTGAGCTGCGGTGCCAGGGCTACTGCTCAGGGTCACACGGTCCTGCACCACGCGAGGTCCCTGAGGGAGGCTCGTGAAATGGAGCTGACTCCACCCTCCGGCTCTACCCAGCTTCACCTGTCTGGAGGACTCGCGTGGCCAGCAGCCCTGCGGAGGCCGCCTACCTGTCATAGGCACAGCTGGTGCTCTTCTTGACCGTGGTGTCCACATCGTCTGCAATCAGCCATACGAACTTGCGGTCGGTCCTCAAGCGGATGTTCTTCCAGGCCTTCTTGGGAACGTAGCTGCAGCCAGCGTTGAAGTCACCCATGAAAATGAAATTCTAAAAGACACATTTGGAAACGTTGCCTGGGGGATGCTGGTGTACAATGCTTTCTCTAGCACTTCAGCAAGGACTCCGTCCCCCACATCCAGGAAACAAAGGGGTCTTTTATGGCCTGACTGGTGCCCCAGCCCCAAGTTCATTTGCTGAGGTCCTGACCTCCGGAACCAGTACTGTAGGATGTGACTGTGTTTGAAGATAGGGTCTTCACAGAGGAAATCAAGGTGAGTGGGCCTCCATCCAATAGGACAAGTACCCTTATGAAAACAGGAGGGACTGGATACAAGCTCAAAGGTAAAGCACGTAATGGCACAAGGCCCTGGTTTCCGTCCCCAGCACCACAGGAGAAAAAGGAAAGAAGAGAGAAAAGGGAGACTCAGACATAGAGACACACGAAGGGAAAGTGATGTGAGGATATCATGAGAAAATGACCATCTAGATGGGTGTGGTAGCACACTCCTGTAGTCCCTACACCTGGGAGGCTGAGGCAGGAGGATGGCGAGTTTAACACATTCATGACAGGGCTGTGATTTGTGTGTCTTGCTGCTGGACAACTCTGATTTGAACACGTTTCGTTCCTGCCAGTTTGAACCACCAGTGGTACATGCATGACTGTCCCTTTGGACAGCATGGGGCAGTCCCATTGGGTGGTACAAGCTGCCTGATAGGACAGTCATGCCTGTACCACCAGTGGTTCAAGTTGGCAGGAATGTGTTAAAACCAGCCTGGGCTACACAGCAAGACCCCAAGACCCTGTCTCAAAAAAGAAGGAGCAGGAGGAAAAGAAGAAAGAAACAGAGACACAGACAGACAGACAGAGAGGGGAGGGGAGAGAAGGGAAGGGAAGAACTGTCTGATGATCTACTAGCCACAGAGCAGAGACCCGGCAGGAACCAAGCCTGCTCACACACTCATCTTGGACTTTGAGCCCACAAAACTGTGAGAAACGCCTTTGTGTCATTTTATCTTCCCAGTCTTTGGCACTTTGGTATGGCAGCCCTAGAAAACTAATAGAGAGTCTGTTTTAATTTTATTCTTAATTTTAATAGAAGAGGCCACAATTTACAACTGAATCCACACTTTGAAGACTATCTGGCAGGTGAATACAAGGGGTGTTTTTCGTTTGATTGGTTGGGGCTTTTGTTTGTTTGTTTGTCTGTTTTTATACTAGCAATTGAACCCAGGGCCTTCACAGCGAGTTATATCCCCCGCTCCTCTTCATGTTTTATTTTGAGACAGGGTCTCATGAAGTTGCCAATTTGCCCAAGCTGGGCCTCAATTCTCAATCCTCCTGCCTCAGCCTCACAGAGTGCTGGCACAGCAGGCATGCCCCGCCACGCCCGTCCTGGAATTTTTCATAATTAGCCTGGCTAAAAAGTGTGTTCTCAGTGTGAAGGAGGATGTTTGCTCCCACTGCTCTGTCCTGTTCTTAATCACCGTGTCTCGATAATCCAGTAAGCGGAGGGAGGTGGGAATACAAGATTCCAGCCAAGATATTCTCTCGCATCTTTTGTCTCTGCCTCAAACTACTGTGGGTCTAAACATAGGCATGAATCAATGCCTTTGTTTCCAAGCAGGAAAAATGTACTTGGGTGGTGTACTGTACTGACAGGTTGCGCACAAATCCCTCTCTGTCTCCTATTGTTTTGCGGCTGGAAATTCGTGCCTGTGGAAAGCTAGTCCTTGGAGGAAGTGGGAGGGGTTGTAAGAGGAGGAGCTGTAGCATAAGATGTCCATCCTCACCCCAGACCACCAACAGAAACTTGCTATCTTGGAAGTATTTTTCCCTACAAGCTTCTTGGAACAGAATTTTAACATTCCCCAAAGCAGAGGAAGCGCCAGATTTCCTTTTTTGTGCTATTGTTTGGCGTGGTTGTAGACTTCAGAATATTTTTCAAGAACATGTCATCTTGACCTCAGTGATCACGGCTTCCTCCGAGACCGATGGCCAGAATGTCTCCCAGGAGTGACCATCCAGCATCCACTAATACGGGCATGATATGCTGAGCATTCACTAAGTGCCAGGTGCAGCGTTGATAGAGTTTAAACCATATGTCACAGTGGTAAACGCTAGAAGGTAGAAAGCACCAGGAACCATTAAACATTGTGCGTTATCTCCTGTAGGCCACACAACTGGGTGGTTCAAGTAGTGAGGTCAAGAACGAATTTATCACAAGAAATCACTCAGTTTTTTAGACTCCTTTTCTTTCTTTTTTTTTTTTTTTTTTTTTTGGTGCCGGCGATCAAACTCAGGGCCTCGTGCTTGCTAGGCGAGCACTCTAACCCTTGAGCTAAATCCCCAGCCCTCAATACATGCTCGAATGAATGAATGATCTCATCACTTTTAGAATGAATGAACAAGTCTTTCTTTTGCTCTAACTCTGGTCAACTAAGTTCACCCTTTACTCGGTTTGTACGTTGAACAGCAGAACTGAGGAGGAGGAAGGGGATCCCAGGGGTCAGTTCCGAAAGAAAGAGAGAGGAGTTTGGAAGAACAGCCCTCTGGAGCGCTTCCAGATTTGCCGGGAGCTCTCGCACACTCATGGCCACAGGCACTAGCACCCCGTTTCTGGAGGAGGAAAGAAGGAGGACTCAGGGATGGCAAGACCAGTTGCTCCTTTTCATGAGCCCGTTTGAGAGCCTGTCACCTGCCACCGAAACGCTCCTGACCTTGCTATGCCTCACTCTTCTCAGCTGCAAAGTGGGCCTGATGCAAGCAGTTACTTTGTGGGCCTTTTAGGGGGCTGCAGTACACTTGTTCAAGTCCAGCCCCACACAGCTCCTGGCAGCAGCCAGTCACTCTGTAAACGCTAGCATCTGTCATAAATGGTACGGAGTAGAGTCCCCAAGACCCACACGGATGAGCCCAGGCTGAGTTAGCAAGAGGGATATCGAGGCTGAGGAGAGGCCCAGAAAAGGCCGTGAGGTGGTGGCAGCATGGGAGTATCCTGCTCCTCACCTTCCTACCAAGGGCCGGTTTCTGCCTCTGCTTGGTGAAAAGCACAGAGGACTCACCTCCACCTTCCAGTGGTGCTGCATGTCCATGTAGACGTCCACCAGCTCGTCGATCTCTTTCACGGAGGTCTCGGGGGTGGTATGCAGGGGAACAATCACGAAGTCCTTGACAGCTGAGGAACGCGAAAGCAGCGCAGGTCACACACTTCCCTGCTGGACTCCCACACTTCATGAGGAAACAAGCTGTCCTTTCTGGAAAGTGTGGGCCATGTCACACAGGCCCCCAATCCAACTGTGGCAGAGATTTTAGAGACCCTAGGATCATTTGGCTGCTTATTTTTATTTTTGATTTTTAAATTTTTTTGGTTTTTTTGAGACAGGGTTTCGCTTTGTCACTCAGGCTGGTCTCAAACTCATGGTGATTCTCCTGCCTCAGCTTCATGAGTGTTGGGATTACGGGCATGTACCACCAAGCCTGGCTGGGCTGCTTATTTTTAGTACATTGAAGACTCTCTCCCACTTGCCCTTCACAGCCAAGAAAAGGCTGGTAGTCAGTGTTCCTTGCTGGCATTGTGGATGTGTTTTATTTTTTCTTTTTATTTTTGTAAAACTGTATTTTTCTTCTGGTTTATTTTTCTTATTTTTCATTGACAAGATAGTATATATTTGTGATTGTATTTTTTAAAAAGAATAAATCCTTTTGGCTTTTGTACTAAGAGAAAAGATTTTTTTTCTAATTGAAGAAAAATCCTGGAGCCAGGCATAGTGGCCCCTGCCCATAATCACAGCACTCGGGAGGCTGAGGCAAGAGGACTGCAAGTTCAAGCCAAGTCTGAACACTTCAGGGACTTAGTGATAGCCTGTTTCAAAGACAAAACAAAAAAGGAATTAGTTCAGTGTGAAGGCTCTGGGTTCAGGTCTCAGTACGGGGGGGCGGTTGAGGCTTGCTAGTTTATATTCCTTTTGTAATCAAGGAAAAGGCCCCCAAAAGATATTTAAGAAATGAGATGGCCTTTGGTGGGTGGTCTGAAACCTTCCCTGTGGGACTGAGGCGAGTGTGGCCATGTGGGCTGGCCGCAGCCACCTTGCTGAGCGCCTTCTGCCTTCTCCAGGCAGCCCCTCGCTCTCTGCCTGGGGCCCCACTCCTGCCTCATGGTGGAGGCTGTGAGGTGGTCCCTGCTTAAGTCACACCGTGGGAGCGGGGACGCCGATGTGCCTGCCTCTGGGGCTCAGGCTCTACCCCAGCTCTGCCCCAGCCCCCTGCACACACACTCCACCCTCTCTCATGCCCTGAGTTTTCGTGCTCTCTGCACTCTCCCCTGCATCCCCTTCCCAGCCCTCTGTACAGTGGCTTCCTTAGGTCACAATTCCATGCGGCCTCCAAAGGGCCATCCCTCCCCAAGATGAACCCTGGACCCACTGTTCAGAGCACACTGCTGGTACTTTCTGCATGCTCTGAAGTCACATCCTTCACTTCTATGTGGGGCCCACTGGACCCTGAGCTCACTGATCCCCCACCCTTCTAGCTCCAGGACCTAGCACAGTACTCTGCATATTGCATGGAGCTCAAACTCGCACCCCACCTGTCTCAGCCTCCTAGAGTGCTGAGATTCTTTATATATTCTTGACATGAGCACTTTGTTACTGTAAGTTGCAAATATCTTCTCCCATTTCCATTTTCACTTTCTTATTAGTGTCTTCTAATGAAAGATTGCACCTAGGTCAATGCACATTGTAGGTGCTCAAAAGGGTTTGTTGACTGAACACACGAATATTTGATTGTGTACGTGGATGAATAGAATAACTAACTCCTTTCTCCTTAATTTCAGGTCAAGAGGACATAGGAGGTTTCCTGGTACAGGAGGGAAAACTCCAAATGGGCAGTGCTGTCCCAGGGAAGAGGGGAGGGGGAGTGAAGGGGCGCGTAGCAGCTCAGGACGGACAGGTTGGTTCAGAAATCCACCAAAGCTGGGGACTCTATTTGAGAAGGAATAAGTATTTGGGGGTGGGAAGCCTCTTCCTGGCTAGAATAACGTGAAGTGTGCATGTGACAAAGAATTATGGCTCTTTGTGAAGCCCTTGGGCTAAGGGCTTTTCTTGCCCTCAGCAGCACCCTCCTCCACCTTCTCTTGCCATGTTCCTCCCCCAAGCTAACTGACTATGGGCAGAAATTGTTAACTTTATAATCCAGGAAGCTTATGCTGGTACAGTGGTACCTGGCTTCACGAACTTAATTTTTTTCACGATTCTGGCCGCAAATCAAATTAGATAAGAACCAAATCAAAGTTCCCCATAAGGTCAACATCAAACCTAAACATTGAATTTGATTTGATTCTCATCCAATTTGGTTTGTGACCAGAATTGCAGAAAGAACTGAGTTCGTGAACTGAGTCACCACGCTTTATATAGTACAGACACAGGTGTACATACTTATAAGCTTGCTTATATTAATTCATTTGTTTGGTGATAGGGATTGAACCTAGGGCCTTATGTAGGCTAAGCATGCACTCCACCACCATGCCCCACCCCCAGCCCGGCGTGTATTTATCTGGCCATTATCTGTCTCCCCTACGCCAATATGACTTCACCAGGGTAGGAACCTCATCTGTCTTCTCTGGCGCCCTCAAAAGAGCCTGGCAAGTAGTAGGCACTGAAAAAAATAGTATCTGATTCTAAGTGGCTGCAGACTGCAAACCACATTTACTTCTTGACTTTCCCTTGAATGTGATGTGGCGATTGAGATGGTGCCTTATGTTACAATTCTGGCTCATCCACTTCATTAGCTGAGTGACTTAGAAAAGTGATGGCACATTTTTGAACCTCAGTTTCCTCAGATGTGAAGAGAGGATAATCCTGGTCTCTACCTTGCAGTGTGTTGCGAGGATTACAAGGTGCCGGCCCTTGATGAGGGGTCAATGTAGCATTAGAGCTTGGGAAGCAGGTGGCTTGGTTCCCTCCTCCCCGGTCTGTGGAGGAGATTGCTAGTATCTACTGCAGGGGGAGCCATCACTACTGGTGACATCACTTGAGTCTTTTAAAAATTAAGGAACTGGACAGGGACCAAGAGCTTCCGGTAAATCATTTTCCTGAGCCTAAATGCTCCCAAGAGAGTGGAGTTTGAAGGCTGGATCAGGTTGGGCGGTTGCGTGTCTGGGCACTCTGAGAAGTAAGCCTGCTGTCATCCACCTCTGTTGCACTGTCCCCTTTCGGGGGTCAGGAGCAGCACATGGTCGCCTCCCTGAGGACACTGCCTGAGCCCTGGGACGCTGCTCGCGTGAGCTTACAGCTGTTGCCTATTCACGGGCTCTAGGGAGGTCACGGACAAGAGGAGCTTGTGGGTCTCACCGGTGTGGGGTGACTGGAACCAGACCACATAGGGCTCCCTGGAAAACACATCTGTGTCTCCATCCTGGACATCATGGTAGAGGTAGTTTTCCTTCACCGTCACCAGCTTTTCCCTAGAAGAGAAAAAAGGAAGCCCTCTCTGCTGAGTCTGTTGTTTCCTTACTTCTTTAAAGAAACAAAGATTAGTTTCCCACGGTTTTGTTAGCTTCCACAGCAGAAGAAAAGGTCTTTTCCTGAGAACAAGGCTGAGTCAGCTCTTCTCAATCGCCTGGTCCTCTGGGAGCTGAGGCTCTGAGCAGTCCCCCCGAGTGACTGTTCAGACTTCCTTGTAAACCAGCAGTAGGAAGACGATGAGATTATGAAGCTCAGGAGTCAGTTGCTCAGGACAACTCAGATTTCCCAACCTGGGCCGGGGCTTGACCATGAAGAGTAAAAAGCCCCGACCTTGGCAGCCATCCAGCCCACCAACCAGCCAGGTGCTAGGAAGCTGTTCATGCCTTCGATTCTCAAGGTTTAATACTTTGCATTGGCCCCAATTTTGACAGCAATTATTTTGATCACTACTGAGAACTGGTTAGAGAGCAAAATCTGGCTTTAAGGACCATATATATTTCGATTCAACTCATGGTCACATCTTTAAGTGGACCATGTTTCGAAGAGCATAGATTATACTTACTTGTAGAGAAAGGCATACTGTTCTTTATATGTATTTCTTCCGAGCCGAGAGCTAATCACATAGTTGTATGTTGTTCCTCTCCTTGAATTTCTAGCAAGACACAAAGATTTCACACTGCATCTTAAACAGTGAACAGCTCCCTGCTGCATATATTCTCCCCCTCTAATCTGCCTTCATATTACCAATGGGATTGGCTAGAAAGGCTACTATTCATAACCTTTTTTTTTTTTTCAAGACAGAGTCTCACTATGTAGTCCAAGATGACTTTGAACTCACAATGACCCTCCTGCCTCAGGCTTCCAAGTTCTGAGATTACAGGGACGGGCTGCTTCACAGCTTTTGAGTTAAGAAACATCCACCAGATCCTCACAGCCCACCTCCCTCCCTCCCTTTCTTCCTTCCCTTCTCCCTTTCCCTCTCCTTCTCCCTCTCCTTTTTTCTCTCCCTCTCTCAGTTCTGAGTATTGAATTTAGGCCCTTCACACTGAGATATACCTTTTTTTAGCGACTGAGAGACAGGGAGTCGCTAAGTTGCTTAGGCTAGGCATGAATCTGTGCTCGTCCTGCCTCAGCCTCTCAGAGTGCTGGGTTTACAGGGATGTCTCACCATACTTGGATTTTGATTTTTAATTGCTGGGGATTGAACCCAGGGCCTCACATTTGCTAGGCAAGCATTCTACACTGAGCCACCTCCCTAGCCCTTATTTGTTGTCCTAAAAAGGAAGATACTATTGTTTCCTCCTTTTATAGTTTAAGAGGACAAAGCTGGGATTTGAATCCAGATCTGAGTCATCCCCAAACCCACAAGCTTTGGCCTGCACCTACGGGAACCACTGGTCCCACAGACAATTCAGGCAGAGTCAGAAAGCCCACTCTGGCCCCATTGTTGAGCCTCAGCTTCTCCTTTCTGGTGGAGCTGACCTCATCAGGCTACCTGGTATTTGTCAAAGGCAGGACCATTCCCTCCTCTGAAACTCTCAGGCACTGTCTCCCAAGTCCTGGGACTACGATGGCAAATCCCTGCCTGCCCCCTCTCCTACCACAGGTTATTTTGACTCTGTGCATTTGCCAAGACTGCTGATCACTCCAGGCGCAGCGTGACACAGTCTCATGCCATTTGCCCACAAAAACATCTAGGGCATGGCTAACGCTGTGGTCAGGGTCCTTAGATAAGAGCAGAGCGGGTACTTAATCCCTGGGACTTCACATACATGCTCTAAGCCAAACCAGCCCTCGGGAGCCCAGCAGAGGCCAACAGAGTCTACCGGCTTTTGCTGCAGGAAGCCGGCCCCTTCTGCATCTGACCTGCCTTGCTTGTAAGGGAAGCGGGACATACCCACCCCTCCAGGCTTTGTGGGGAGTAATACACATACACGTAGAACCCGATCAGCAGGATTCCTGGCCAGGGACGAGGGTGTCAGTGGTAGCTGTTGCATATGGCCCCTGGGCCATTACCTGCCACTGTAATTCCTTCCTTAGTGTAGTCATAGACATCTCTGGCACTTACTGATCATGGCCGCATAGCAGGCACTGTCCAACTATTTATGTACATGAGTTAATTTAGTTATCATGGCACCCCAGGAAGATGGCTTCCGCAGTAGCCTCGTGCTACGCGTGGGGAAAACGAAGCCTGAAGAAGTTCAGTAACTGGCTCCTGACCCCTCCGCTACAATCTCTGCATCTCCATCTTTCAAAGATCGGGTCCAGGAAGGAAAGCGGCGGAGGCTGACAGCCACACGCTCAGCTGAGGCCCGGGGAGGGCGGGCAAGCCCCAGAGGCCCTCTGTGTGCAGGAGGGTCCCCGCTGTCCCTCGCGGGCCTTGAGTCCGAACTGACCTTTCATTGCTAAGGAACAACAGGGCTGTCCTAGGTGTCAAAGCCTGACACTGGCCACATGTTACTGCTTGTGAAATCCAGGCGGTGGATACACAGCTGTTGGTGAGAGTATCTCTGCTTTTAAGTGTGTTTGAGATTTCATAAGACAAAGGAGGGGTGTAGCATTCTCACTGGAAAATCCAAGTAACATACAAAAATTACTCTTAAATTCTTTGTAAATTTGTACTGTAAGGTAGTCACTGCCAACACTAGCGCATAATTTTCTTTGACTCTTTCGGTCTTTTAGACATAATTAAGTGAACACAGTACATATTACATATTCCGGTTATTGCCTAATCTTATAATTATCTACAAAAAAACTCCTTATATTAGAGGTTTTAGAAATGTAAGACATATCAGGCCGGGGGTGTAGCTTAGTGGCAGAGCACTTCGTTAACATGCGTAAGGCTCTGGGTTTGATCACCAGCACCACAAATAAATAAATAAATAAATAAAATTAAGGCACATCAGAATCCTCAGGGAAGCTGGTTTAAAATCTTAATTCCCACCCAACCTGGTGGGGCACATCCCTAATCCCAGCACTCTGGGAGGCTGAGGCAGGAGAACTGCAAGTTCCAGCCCAGCCTGGGCAATTTAGCAAGACCCTGTCTGAAAATAAAAAAGAGCTGGGGATGCAGCTCAGCGAGAAGGCTTGGGTCCAATCCCCAGTACCACAAAAACAAAACAACAAAACAAAACACCAGGCTCCTGTAGTGGTCTCATGGATGTTCTCGTTCAGTGGGGAGGGAACATCTGCATGTGGTTTTGGCTCACACTAGGGTGATTCTGAGTTGCGGGTGCTGTGGTTGGGAGGAGTGTCCCCCAAGGGCCTGTGTTGGAGGCTTGGTCACTGGGTTATGACACCACTGGAGACAGGCCCTCGTGGGAGGAAGTTAGGTAGGGAGACCTGCCTTGAAGGGGCATCGGCACCTGCTCCCTCCTCCTCTGTTTCTCTTCGCTTTCCAGCCACCACAAGGCTCCGCTGAGGTCCCGCCACATGTCCTGCCTCAGCATGGCCTACTAGCCACAGGCTGGAACATCCAAAATGTCAGCCAAGATAAACCTTCCCTCCTTTTTGTGTTGTTGATCTCAGGTATTGTGTCACAGTGATGGAAGGCTGATGACACAGTGGGTTATTCGTAAATCACAAATATCATCCAATGTCATTTAAAGCAACCCAAGGACATTATTTTTTTTATTGATTTTTAAATTATAAAATCAACATGGGTTGATTATAAAATATTCAAATCATACAGAACTATTAAAAAGCAAATGTCCCCCATTGGTTCACTGACTTGCTCCCCAATAACCCTTTGCCCACACCCCAGAAATAACCATCATTGCCAGGTTGGGCCCATCCTGCCAGTTTTTCTGTGCTGACCCAAATGCAAACACGCCCTAATTTGTGTAAAAGGTAACATAATGGGCTGCTCCACTTACAGCTAAATATTCTAGCATGGAAAGATGGCCACAATGTATTGAAAACAGCAAGTTCAGAACTGTAGCTTATTCTGTAGTAGACATAATTTTTAACAACTACATAATATTCCAGCCTATAAGCAAGTCATAATTTTATTGAGTCTTTCTTCTATTGTTGATGTTTGCTCTTTTCTTTATAATAGGACTTCTTAGTTCAGCCTTTTGTCTGCTGCTTTCATTTCTCTGTCAGTCCCAACTCCTCACTCGTTTCCCATATTTTTACTTTATCATATTAAAACCGGCCAGCTCAGAGTTCCCAGGACCATGGCTAAGCGAGGGCAGCACCTGGTCAGCACTGGTCATGTGACATGGTGGTCAGCATACTTCTCTGGATGTCCCACCGGTTTCACTTCCCTTGCACTTGACCTTGAGCGTTCAGAGGGCCCAGCCCTCCCCCACTTTACCCATTCAGCTTCTCCATGAGCATGGGACAGATCCTGTTGTTACTGTCCTTGATTTCCATCAGCAATATGAGGTCACAGCGCTTGATGATCTGCAGAGAGAGAATTCCCAGGGGTTTGAGGACATTTACAATAAATCAGACAACCTTCAATCGGCCCTTACTGTGTTTTGAGTATTGCATTGGTGCTTGCTGAAATAATTACTTCCCCAAACTGAATGAAATTCTCCCAAAGATAGTTGCTTTTACTATATCCATTTTATTGTTGTTTTTGAGCCAAGGTCTCTCTGTGTTGCCCAGGCTGGTGCTGCACTCTTGAGCTCAAGCAATTCTCTGCCTCAGCCCCCAGAGTAGCTTGGACTACTGGCGAGTGCTACCATGCCCAGAAATTAATTAATTAATTAGTTTTTATTTCCATTTTAAAGATGAGGAGACTGAGGCTCAAGGAAAGTCAAGAAAATGACACGATGAGCTAGCTAGAAAGTGGATGAGGCAGGATTTGAACCTAAGCAATCCAAGTCTGGAGCCCATGAGCATGATGCCCTGCACATCCTATGTCTTGGCTTTGCTTGAATAATTATAATCCGTGGTCATAAACATTGATTAAGTCATTAGTAAGTAAAACTCCCAAGCTGGATACTGCAGAAATAAAAAGATATAATTATAATGATGATAATTATAAGAGCTAACATTTATTGTCAATCTAGTCTGAGTTTCACAGAGACCCTATTGGGTAACTATAATTATTAACCTGTTAAACTTAGCTCAGAGTGGCTGAGTGACTCCCTTAAAGTCAAAGAGCAAAGATAAATTGGAGTGCCAGGGTTTGAACTCAGGTCTGGACTACAAAGGCCACCATGCTAAAATACAGTCCCTGCTCTCAAAACCTCATATTCCAGAGAGTAGGGCAAATAAAAATCACTAGCTACTATGTGAGGCAAATGAAATTCATGCTAAATGAAAGTACAAGCCAGGGAAGAGTTGGGAAATAATTAATTTTTTCTGCCCAGATGATTGAGGAAGGCTCGCAAGAGGAGGTAGCATTTGTGCTATCTCTGAAAGATTAGAAGTTCAATGAGACAGGAACCCAAGAGAGATGCCTCTGGGGTGACCAGGGTACAGACTGAGCTCATGTACCTTGGTGACCACTCAGGCCTTTCTGTGTATGGGATCCTGGTGACTCAGTGCCGTGGGACTTGTTGGTCAAGGAGAAAGTGTCCCCTAGGTTAATTTTTCCTCTCGCATGGCTGCAGGAGGATTATGCCACTTTCCTCTGCTTCCAGAGTGTATGTTCCAACTCTGCCTCTGAAGGGTGGCATGGGGAGAGACGCCAGCACCCACTTGTTCAGGTGCCCCTGTCACAGGGGCTCACCTGTAAGCAACTGGCCCAGCTGGAGAGCTGCCTGTGTACTGTACGAGGAGGAAGACCATGTATCGAGTCTGGCAGGCTTGAAACCCACGATGTCAGCCATGCAGGGCTCAGCAAGGAGCCACCAGGTCGAGCAAGTCTACTGATGCAGACTCTGTTGATCAACAAACCTTTATGGAATGGAATTTAGAATGTATACACTCTTCAGTTTCCCCACTGTGAAGAATGCCTTCCATTTAAGGACATATCCACCACTTCTCTGTGCCTTGGTATCCTCATCTTTAAATTGGGATGGTAACAGTGCACCCCTCCCAGGGCTGCTGGGAGATGAAGCGGGTGCACAGCACAGTGCCAGCCATGCAGGGTGCAGGCAGTACATTATGGTTATTACTTGTGCAGGCCAAAGCGGAAGTTGCACTGTAACAAAAATAGTGGAAATAATCTAGGTCTCCCTACATAGGAAAGCACTCCATTTTGTGTGCTGCAAACCCAGGACAAGGCACTGGGTAGCATTAAAAGTCATGTTTTAGGAGAATAGCACCACCACAGGAAATATTTTTAGTATAAAAGCAGAAAACAAAACTGATGACAAAGGGTGTAACCATGCTGTAAAAATAGATCCAGACTTATGTCTTTATTTTGGCATAGAAAAATTTCCCTAAGGAAATTACCCACATTCACACAGCCGCTATCTTCAAGCAAGGGGATAGCGTTTTTTTCCTTTCCTTATGTTTTCATATTTTGAAACTTGTCCATAATGATTTATCTCATAAAATTATTTTATAATTATAAAGAAAATTATACTTTAGTATATGTGCTGCCGAAGTAAGCACAAGAAAATTATACTTTAAGTTTGTGTCTTTATACTTAAAAAACTGAAGTATAATTTTGTTTTTCTTGAAGTATAATTTTAAAAAAGAAACTGCTTGACAAGGAAGAAATCACAGAGGAGGAGATGATGCTAGCATTTATTAGGAAATGGCAGGCATAAGTTAAATGAGATGTCACATGTAATGTGCCTACCACAGTGCCTAGCACATAGTGAGGACTTCAGAAAAGTCAGCTCGTATACTGACTGACTGATTTCCATCATAGCCCTTTGATGTGGGCCTTTTGATATCCTCGCTCTGTCCCTTGACTACTCTGAGTCTCACTGAGCTTTAGTAACCGGAACACCGAGGGGATATAGGATAATGGGGCATCTACTCTGTGGCCCCTTCTGCACCACTGCACTGGAGATCAGCGTGTCCTTGCGGCGGCTCCTCCTCAGAGGCTGAGGTCCCTTTGATGTGTGACCTGTCGGGATAGAGCAATGCAGAGCACAGACACAGACTCCCTTCCTGAGTAGAAGGTTCCGTCTTCAGATTTCCTGTTTGCAAGCCAGGTTCTCGCTTCACAAGCACTTCTGAGCCCCTATGTCCAGTTCTTACTGATTTCCACTTCCCTTGGGTGGTTTCCTTGATATTTGGGGGACTCTTTCCTGTAGACAGGCACCTACCCTGCAGTGAGCAGCGGCCTGAGATCCTACCTTCAGAGTCCTTCTGGGGAGGGACCCTGTAAATTTGGCCAGCTGGCCTCCACCCGCCCATCTCACTTATCCTCCTGCTCATCTTTCCATCTGTTGGCTCATCCATCCAACAAAATTTCATCATGAGCCTGCTACATCGTGCCAGACCACACTCTAAGCCTTGCTTTAATCCGCAACTTTAACCCTGGCGTCGGCCATAGCACCTGGAATGAGTGAAAGAAAGGGAGCCAGGAGAGGGGAGGGCCGTTCTGGAGCCAGCCCAACCCAAATTCACAAAGCGCAAATATCTTGGTTTTTTTCTCTTCCTGTAGCGTCGTAAGAAAAAAGGGAATAACTTTCCTATTCATTTCTTCTAAAAATACTTTTGTTGGACCGGGGGTGTAGCTCAGTGGTAGAGAGCATAGGTAAGGCCCTGGGTTAAATTCCCTGCACCGTGAAAAATGTTTTTGTTATGATTTTCTAATTAAAAGGAATAATGTTGCTTATTGTAGAGAATCAGGAAAATTCAGAAAAGACAGAAAGACTATAAAAGTATCAAACAACCTGTAACGCCATCATTCAGACCTTTCCCCATGTGATTTCCCGTACTTATGTACAAAACTGGCATCACAGGGATCAACCCGTTGGTTCTGACCGTGGACTTTGAGTCAGACAGCCTTGGGGTTCACATATTGACCCAGTGTGACCACCTGTGTGACCTTGCGAAGGTCACACAAGACCTGCCTGGATTCCTTCCTTATCTATAATCTGGGAAAATAAGAGTCACGCCTTTGGGGTCAGAGCAGGAATTAAAAGACATGGTGGATATAAAATGCTCCAACCGGTCCACCGCACACAACAGCTGCTCAGTAAACAGTGGTGACATTTATCATCTAGTTTTATGGTGAACTTGACTAACGTTATGCTGTCTCTTTCTCTCACTGTCATTAAATATTCAGTTTCCAAATTGAGTCTTGACACATGTTTTCCGTGCTCTAATTTCAGGCCAGAGTACTGGGAATAAAACATATTTCTTCTGGCTCAGTCTCCAAGGACGAGGTCCCTGGCCGGCCCTCCCAGAGCCCAGCCTGGAAACACCGAGACTGCCCTGTTCGTGGGGAGATGGGAGAGTTTAAAGGGCCGGCGCGTGCGGCTGGTGCAGGTGAACTCCTGGCAGGGGTGCCATGCGTGGGGCTGGGGAGGGGGAGGGGGAGTCTGGGGGGCCTAGAGATGTCTCGGGCAGTGGGTGGCTCGTGAAACCCTACCTGTGCCTCCAACTAGGGAGCAGAATCACGTGATGGGCAGACCCTGGGCGACCCATTCCACCTCTCTGGGCTCCCACTGCCACATCGTAAGAGGGGTCGTGAGGCTGAATTCTGTCAAGGGCCCAGTCCAGGGTAAGTGCTCTGGAAATGCTGTGCTATAAGCTGTGGGGAGAGGGACGGCGGCTCCCACATCCACCATCACATCCCCACTTCCCTGGGGTGCCCGGCACATGGTCTCCCTTCAGTGAGTAGCTCTGGTTGAATAAGTTCTGCTTGTAAGGACACCAGCAGAAGAATACAGAATGAGACTAGCCCTGGCAGGACTTGACATCTGGACCACTGTCTGCGGCGGGGCAGGGCAAACCCAGATGGAGAAGACAGCCTCCCTCTCTCCCAGCCTCCCCAGTGAAGGTCAGAATGACCATAATGAGATGATCCCAAAGGAATGAATCTAGTATGGAAGCGTAGAAGAGGCATTTCAGCTTACATAGGCCATTATAGGGTTGGGTTTGATCCTGGCTTGTCCCCTTACTAGCTATGGAAACTTGGAGAGTCGCTATGCTCTCTGAGCCTCAGTTTTCTCAGTTCTAAATAGGGGAAATGCCACCTATTCCATAATTTTAAATATGAATGTAAGAGCCCCAGCCTGTAGGGTGCTCAGTCCATGGGCCCTGGAAACAGCATTATTCAGAATGCCTGGTGTTTGGGCTTAGCTGTCATTGCCTGTTAAGGGACTGGCAGTGCTGTGAGCGGTCTCTGTTTGCAGGATGTTTTGTGGCAATGGGGAGGGTGAGGCGGCCTCAGCGAAGACTTTAGACACACTTGGGTAGGGCAGGGCAGCTCGGGGGAGATGCTGTGTGTAGGAAGGGACCAGCACAGAACCAAAGACAGCCTCTAAGACTGATGGTGCTTCCAGGGTTCAGTACATGAGAAAGAATTGGACACTCAGTAGTTTCCCAGCATCCTGTGGCCACTTGTAAAGAATCAGGGAAACAGGTTCCTTGCATGTCAGAACTGCCTATTGAGCCACAGCACAACAGCTCCCACAGGCTTGCCACGGCTGTCCTGTGTAAACAATATCTAGACGCCCTTGGGTACCTTCCAAGGGCAGGGCCAACCAGGGCGGAGGACCCCCTAAGGCAGAAGACAGCAGCCGGTCCTGGCTGAATCATCTCTACCTGTCAGCAACACGGCACCTGTCCTGGGACGGCTCTGCCGGGCCTTGCTCACCCGAGTTCCAAGCTGGCCTGTGCTGTGGGTGGTGTGGCCACGTCTTCCAGGGAGCACCTCACTGCTCAAGGAGGTAAAGGGACCCTTGAGCTCTCACAGCTGATGGGTGGGATTTGAACCCAGGGCTCTTGGCATTCTCGTCACACTGCTGGGGTTTCCTAAGGTACTAACTACTCTCCACAGCCCTGGGAAAGGTTTTATTTTCCAGCATCAAAAATAAATTAACCTATAGGACAGAGACAACCGGCTCTAGAGAACAGTGAGCAGCTTCCCCAGACATTGATCATCTTATCCAGAACAATATTATCTATGCTGAGAAAGTAGAATTGAGAGTCAAGAGAAGGTTATAGAGGGCTTAGAGAAGTGGAGAGGGTCGAAGGGAGAGCAGAAGGGAGGAAGGAAAGGAGAAGGGAGTGAGGGAGAAAGAGAATAGCCAGTCAGGAAGACCCGGCTGGGCCGGGATCCCAGCTCCCAGCCACCCACCAGCTCTACAGTGTGAATGCACCTCTCTCTGCTCATCATCTCTGGGTGGGGAATAATAGTCTGTGCTCATGATGATGGTGAAATAAAATCATATATCTGTAGTGCCCAACACAGGTATTCAATAAGTGGCCATAGAAACCATCATAATAGCCAGCCAGTTGTTATCTGGATTTACTACAAGCCGGCTACCACGTTAAAACCTTGCCTTACATTTCCCTGTGCAAGTGGCCCTCGCGACACACCTGCAGGCGGGATTGTCACCATTCAGAGGCACCAGGTACCAGAGGTGAAGTGGGTGTTGTAATTGTTCTTATTGTTGCCAAATTCCAAGCTGGCTTCTACCTTCACCTGGAGGGCAAAACAGTTCAATTCCTCCGGAGTCTTCCAAAGTAGGGAGTCAGGGGAGAGGACGGAGGGCAGTCCAGCATCCCTCCTACCGAAACAGGCTCACCTTCACAATGATACCCATGGCATCGGGGTTTTCCTTCTTGCTTTCCCCAAAGGACCTCACGTTGAAGGAGCAGAGCCTCAGGGCCCAGGCACTGTGGAGGGTGAGGAGGAGAAGCAGCAGGGATGGCAGGCTTGGAGACATCCTGGGGCTTCTGAGGCCTGGGGCTAGGTGAGAGGCTGTGGTGCTGAAGCCACCTCCTGGCTCACTGGCTTATAAAGCCTGCAGATAACAGGAATTACTGGATTCCTCTTTGCTACTTTCACTTCTCGGAGGAACTGCAGATCATGGGTTTCAATCCCTAAGGAAATGAAGATACTGGGCTTGCCTCTTAAGAGCTGGCTGAGGAAACTAGCAGGCTTAATTCAGGCACCATCCTCTGCAAAGTCACTCATACCCCCAGCTCTGACCTCTGGCCACCTCTCCCATGGTTGCCTGCTGTGGGCATTCTCCTGACAGCTGGTGAACTGGGGAGCGTGTCTACCGAGAGGGCACCTGGGGTGGCGGAGGCTTCTGTGTGGGGACCAGGAGTCTTGGGGGCAATGGGAAAGCCTGCCAGGTTTTCCCTAAATCTCTGGGATCTGGTGGCCAGCTGTCCCTGAGCACACCCAAGCAGTGATTGTGGAACCACCCTGATGGGTGTAAATTAAGTTCAAGTTTAGTTTGAGTTACATAATGTTCTAGGCAGTTTTAACACACCACATGGCAGCAGTGTGTTGCTGGGGTGGGGGCAATGATTGCTGATCTGCTAAATGAGTAAAATGTCCTTGTGATACTGGAAGGTGGGATCTTTTGACCCAGAGATGGTAGAAATAAGCCTCACCTGAGTATTGCAAGCACACTCATTCCTGCATAGGCAAAGCTTTACTGGGGGTGGGGGACTCAGCTGAACTGGGGACTGAGGGAACCAGGGACTGGTCAAGAAAGTGACGAAGCTGCTGCTCTCATAAGAAAAAGAGCAGCGTGTTTTTATTGATTTGCTGGGCTGGTAATTCCCTTTGGCCAAGCACATGGTTCTACCTCCTTGTGACGGGCTTAGGCAACTGGATGGTTACAATCAACGTGTCCTAGAGGCTGTTGAATTTTGTGTATCTGCTGTGCAAAACATCCTGGCCTTGTGGGTCTGAGTCCTACTATAGGAGGCAGTTCAGCTATTTAGCTTATAAATAGGCAATAGCAAGGGACAGGACCTAAGATGGAGTCAGGCTGGTCAGCATTATAAAGTAAACAGCAAATATACCATTGAGGTAAGAGGTAATTCAAGCCATATAGTTAAATTTAGAAATGTAAAACCAAACACAGGAAAAACGATAGAGTTAAGATAAGGACAGGCAGTTAAGGGTCTCTTAACTCCCAGGACAGAAAATTCTTAGGCTGAATGCACCAAGGTAGCAGCCCCTCTCTACACAAGGCTGGGGGCTGGCTTCTGGGAATTTGGGAACACTAAGTAAGTGGTTTGTCTCTTGAACTCTCCATGAAAAAAAACCCTGAGGGGTTGGGGATTTAGCTCAGTGGCAAAGTGCTTGCCTAGTAATCACAAGGCCATGAATTCGATTTCCAGCATCTCAAAAGAAAGAAAGAAAGAAAGAAAGAAAGAGAAAGAAAGAAAGAAAGAAAGACAGACAGACAGACAGACAGACAGAAAGAAAACATGAGTCTCAAATGATTGTTTAGGGCCTGTGAGGCCACCTGTAATGAATGACCACTGGGTGCTGGGCAGATTCCCACACTCTGCTTCTCCATAAAAGATTCTGGACAAGGAGGCCATGTGGCACCCCACTTTCAGGGCCCCTCCTGATTGCCAGGAGCTTTCTTTCTTCTTTTATGTTCAACAAACACCCTCCTTCATTACCTGCTTGACTACGATTTCATTCTTTGGCTTTGTGAGACAGCCTCTGGTTTGCACCGTATCACCACTGTAGAACCAGAGGGCTTCAGCTGGGCTCTAGTGGCTCTAAAGAAGCCCAAGGGTAGGGCCAGTAAAGAAGGGAGAGAGGAAGAAAAAGAAAATAGCAGCTCCAGTGGACAACAGGGCAATTTAGCTCGATACTATAGTATTGGACTAAGCATTTTTAAATGATCAACTTGTTTACTTGCAGAGCTGAGAATCATCTAACCCAAGGGCTAAAACATCACAGGGAACAGACACAATATGAAGACAGAGATGTTAAGCCTTTTGGCCCATTATAGCCACTGATCAGTTTTCCATCAGCTTACAAGAAGTAGCTGAAAGGTGTGTGTTTGTAGCAAAGGTGGTCTTTTGATCCCTGGGAAATAGCCCAGGTAATTCATATAATAACCCACATGTCAGAGGTGTTAGCTATAGCAAAGCTAGTGGGAAGTTGATAATGCATTGTCCAGCTATGTGACCTCCAAGATTAGTGACTTTTAAATTGACTGAGGGCAAGTGAAACTAGAGGGCTTATTTAAGTTTTCCCATTGTTAACAATTTCTGATTTCATGGGAACATTCTGCTTCTGTGGTTTTATCAGAGTTTTGTGATTTATCTGTTGAAACATGCCATGGTACAAAGGGAAATAATTTATTTTGTTGTCCCAGCCTAAGTCCCACCCCAGTGCCACTACTGCAGCGCCTGTCAACAAATAGCCAGTGCCAACCCCTGATTTCTCCTGATAGTTTAATGTTTGTGAAAGCTTTGTGACTCTGAGCAAGGCAAGTTTTGTGAGAATTGTAGGACTTCTGCCCAAGTAAAATGACTTTTAGAGATTTGGGCAGGAAGATACTAAGATCTGAAAAGCAAAAAAATGCAAAATTTACTCAAGTGATTTGTGGACTTTGGGAAGGACAATTCTTCTGTGAGAAAAAGGTTGGGAATGAGAACAACTTGCAGTGAGCCTTCAGGTTGTGGGACTACCTCCTCTGTAGAGGTGGACCCATGTCCGTAGCCCCAGGGAAACGCGCACATGTATTGCCAACATATATTAGTCAGCATCCTTGCCACTCATGCCCAGGAATTCCAAGAGATAACCCTGAATAGTGCATGGGGGAAAATAATGGATTTTTTTTTTTTTTTTTTTTTTTGGAGTGGGGATTGACTCGGGGCCTTATGTTTGCAAGGCAAGCACTGTAACTGCTGAGCTAAATCCCCAGCCTATAATGGATTCTTGAGCTCTTGGGAAGATGAATCCCTCTGTTATCTGCAACTTTGAACTTAGACCTGGTTCAGTATCTAATAAAAAGTACCTCTTGTTAACAGAGTGTTTACACGTCTCCCTTGTTGAATGGGCAACTTTGGACCAGAAAAGGATATAGAACTAAGTGTAGAAATACTAGGAAACTCAACCATGGTACAATTTTTTTTCTATTTAAAGATGGATTCTACACATGTGTGGTATTTTATGAACTTGTACCACCTGAGGGATTTTTGGTTTATTAGACCGACAATCTTGTAACTTCAACATAAAATGTGCAATTAGGTGGATCAATGAACTTAGATTCATGACTTAAAGTTCAACCTTACCAAGTGAACATATAGTTCTGAAACATTTTTAAGGACTTTGGGTTAGCAGCATTTTGTAAGATTAATTTATTAGCCTTAGAAGTAGTTAGTAAAACAAAAAGGTGGCTTTTTTGTAGGTAAGACAATTGAAGAACTTTAAAAAGGAAAAAGAGTGTTAAATCTGTTAAAAAAAAGAACAACAAAACTTGCAGTGTTTGAAAATAAGTTGAAAACTCCTTAAAATTAATTATTTAAATTATGCTGGATTCAGGGTTGCCAGATTTAGCAAAAGAAAATATAGAACAGTAAATAGATGTGAACTTTAGATAATTTAAACTGAACTGGGTGACCAGTATTTTATCTGGATACCCTTGCTGAGCTTGTAGAATAAGAACTTTCATAAGCTGTATTTTAAAAGTGTGGCATTTTCTAATAGTCCTGGTAAAGATTTAGTTCTTAACACCAAACATAAGCTAACCTGTAGGATAAAGAGAGTCAACTAATCAGTTTTAAAAAAAATTTTAACTGATAATTTGGATATTAATTTGAAAAATAAAGTAAGTCTAAATAGTGGTTTCTACATATAGAAACTGCCCTGGAGGACTTAAACAAATTCGCACAGACAGGCCCCGCTCTATACTTAGCACATTCGTTGCATGAAATTTGACTTGTTCTTCTAAGTGCCTTGGTGAGGTAAAGTGGTGCATGCCTGTAATCCCAGCACTCAAGAGGCTGAGGGAGGATGGCCATTTCAAGACTAGACTGGGCTACATAGCAAGATAATGTCTTTAAAAAAAAGTGCCTGGATTCTAGAAGAAAACCCCAACTCAGATTTAACTGAATCCAACTAGGTGCAAGTGTTGGATTGAAGGTTATCTGTGTCCATCTTATTTAATACTGTGCCCAAGGATGCAAAGCCAGTGTGAAGCCGAGCTAGGATTGGAACACAGTTCCTTGGACCCCAGACCTGCTTCTTACTCCCTGGACCCCTGCAGGCTAGGGGAGGGGCTGCAGGGGCATCAATGAAAGGAATATCCACTTTTGACCCTACGCTTTGGCTATTGATTTTTTCTCATAAAACATGTACTTCTTTAGGAATTGAAGAGAAAGGGAAAAAAAGGGCTAAAGCCTTTCATTCCTGTAAGCAGTCAAAACACCACCCACACACATTTTCTGTCTTTGGGTGCAACGAGTCAGGGAGGCCTCTATCCCAGAAGTCCTGAGAAGGTGCAGGGTGCGGGGAACCTGGAGGAGCAGAGGCCCGGGGAAAGCAGGCCCCTCTGCTCTGTGTCCCCTCAGCTGTGTTCTGGGGCTGGGAGCAGGAGTTCCAAGGCTGTCCCTCCTAGGGGCCTAATACCTGGAGGGAAGGCAGACACTGGCCTGACCCTCTCCGACCACCTGCTATGTCCTTCCTTCTGTCACTCACTACCGTAGGTGACATTTCCTTCTACATACTGGTCTGCGAGATGTTCCTGGAGTAAAGGGTGAATAAGTATCACTCAGTCTAGGAGACTTAGAATGCACACTAGCAAGTCAAAGTCCTGTCATTTAAAAAAGCTGCTTCACAGAGTTGAAACAGGATGTCCCGAAGCTATTTTCCATCAAAACCTTTTCTTCAAATAATTCCATTATCTATTTTGAGCAGCATCCACCTCTGGAAAGATTTCCTGATTTCACAGGGATGACCAGATCCCCCGCCCTGCAAAGCCCCGTGCTCTTGTCCCCCAGTGAGTCTCTGCCAGAGTCCAGCACGTGGCATACGAACGGGCAGAAAGGAGGGTCCTGACGCCGATGGCGGCCGCAGACGCTCGCACAGGTCCTGGCAGCACAGGGGATCTTGGAATCTGAGGGAGGTGACGTGAAGATTCTAGGGGGAGCAAGTGTCACGGGCTGAGTCACTCAGAAGCCTCAAGAAGAAGCAAAAGGCCTTTGGGAAAGTCCCCACCACTGGGATGGGCCGCGTGACCCAAACAGGTGTTTCCAGTGACTGATGTGGCTCTGTGTCTAACAAGGAGTGAGCCCTGGTGATAAGCCTGTAATGTATGCAAATCACTCTGCCGCCATGTTTCACAATTGGCTTGGCGTTTGGGGTGAGGACGAGACATCGATATTTTAGGTTGTGTAAAGTGACAGACCTTGCCATTGTAGGAAGGTTTCCTGCTGAGACACAGACTGTGGGATTCAGCCCCACACAGTATCTTCCATGCGAGGCTGTGCCTGGACCTTGAGAGGGTAGCTGTCAGGAGGGCAGGCCTGAGGGTGTCACTGCACTGGTTAAAATTCGTCTAAGGCTTTTCTTTGACAGAAAGACCGAGCACCTTCCTACCTCAGGGCCTTTGCACAGCTGTCCCTCCACCTGCAGTGCTCTTCCTTCCTCCATCTCCAGGTCTCAGAGAAGCCCTCCTGGCCCCCTCTCCCCTGGGTGCTCTCTATTATGGCACCCAGTCCCTCCATGTCACGGATGTATCACAGCATGTCATTACCTATGAGCTTGCATGCTTCCTTGTCTAATCTCTGTCTCCCCACTAGACAGCCCTGGGAGGGGAAAGGGACACCCCTACGTGTCTGTGCTGCGCAGGACAGGACTGGACTGAAGTAGATGCTCCATAAATCATTGCTGAATGGATGGTACGGTGCTCCGCCCAAGCACAGAGCCCAGGTTCCCGCCCCATTGCGGGTGCTGACGAGGACTGCCCTCCCTGGGTACCAGAGGGACCCTGGCCCCAGGGACACGAGGTAACAAGGACAGCAGCCACAGAGCTCTCTGTGCTGAGTCCCCCTGTCCCCTCTGACTGGGGGGGCATGGCGAGGAGCAGGCATTTGGGTCCTGCCATAGCTTGGATTGATGTCTCGCTTGTGTTAAAGGCTTGGTCCTCGGCGCTGTCAGGAGGTGGTGGAAACCTTAGAAGGGGGGCCTAGAATGAGGTTTTAGGTCATGGGGCGGTGGGGGGGGTGCTCTCCAAGGGGATTGTGGAACCAGGCACTTCCTTCCTTTCTCTCTTGCGGTCCAGCCATGAGGGCAGCAGCTTTGCTCCACTAGGAGCTCTACCGTGATGTGCTACCTTTGCCACAGGCCCAGAAGCGACACAGCCAGCTGACTGTGGGCTGTAAAAGCAAAAACTGTATGCCAAAGTGAGCCTTTTTCTTTCATAAGCTGACCTTCTCAGGCGTGTGTCACAGTGATGGAACACGGAGTGACACAGGATCGGATGAGTCTTTGCTGTCAGGGGCTATCCTGTGCACTGTAGCATGTTTGGCTGCTTCCCTGCCACTGCCCACTAGCTGCCAGCACCTCCCTTGCCCCTGTTGTGACAACATCTTCAGACATGTCCAAACTTGATCCAAGGGGGACCGAATCGCTCTATGTTGAGAATATTGGTGTGGAGGCTAAAGCACATGCACTTCCGTTATGCCTGTTCAACCCTGGAAAAATAACTAACCCTCTCTGTGCCCATTTCCTCACCTTTTGCACTTCTTCCATCGCTGCGCTATGAAGCTATGCAGAGCTTATAACTAAATAGCAGATTCAGCACAGTGCCTGACCGTCAAGAGCACTCAGTCTGTGACATTCTGTTTTCTGAGTAAACTGTGCAAAGAAAGGATTGCCATCCCCTGCTCAGATGAGGCAGTTGAGTCTTGGAGATTAAGGAACCTTCCCAGATGTTGGCTGTGAGGTGACAGAGGCAGACATGGGGTGCCAAGCCTTTCTTAACAAGTCCCCGAAGGCCTTGTGACCTCACACCTCTCTGCCCACCTCAGACTCTGAACTGGGGGTGCCACAGCGAATACATTATCCCATCGCCGAGGCCGGTGCAGGGGAGTTCAGAGGGGCGCTGGCCTTGGCACGAAACTCAAGGGAGTTCACTATTCAAGGCAACTCACTATTCAAGGCAAATAGTTTAATGTAGCAGCTTGTAAAAATCAAAATGTATGCAGGAAAAATTCTTTGCAAACAAGAGTATGGACTTCTTAAAGATACGATCTGATCTTCTTCGCACTGGACCTCGTAGCACTCGCAGCACCCTGATCCTGCGCTGGGGTCTACGGATCTGTGACCCGGCTCAGCTCAGCGCAAGTCACAGAACATCGGGGCCGCTCCGAGATGGACACAGCGCCCTCTTCTGGCCGCCGAGGAGCCCGCTCCTCTCCTGCGGCCCGGCTCACTGCCCTGAACGCAGCATCTCAGCACCAAGATGCTTTTCCTCCCGACCCGTCCAGAGGACGCCGGGCTAAAGGGACGCAGGCAGGTCAGGCGCCCCCACTGCAGCCTGTGCCCATCCCTTCTCCTGGCCGCACCGCGCTGGGTCCACTGTCTTTCAGTCTTTGCCATCTGTGTACAGGTGCAGGAAGATGTGTCACCACTTCTGCAGACATTCCCAAGCCACCTTTGCGTGTAGAGCAGCCCTTTCCAAACTGACCAGTAGGGGACGCGGTGAAGAGATGGGGCAGGAAGCCAAGGGCTGCTTGGGTCACTGCTACTATGCAGCTCCTTCTCCTAAGGACTTTGTAGTTTCGTTTATGTTAATTTTAAATGTTAAAATCGTTGCAAATGTGCATAAAAATTGCAAAAAAGAAAGAACTCTTATATACCATCATAGTCCCCAAGAAACATTTGGCCATGTTTACCTTTTCATTAATTTGCTGTGTACACATACTAGTTTTTCTGTTCAGGAGTGAGTTGAACACATTGGGACTCTTTACCCTTGAATTCTTCAGGGTGTATTTCTCAGGAACAAGTACATTTTCTTACAGAACCACAGGGCTATAATGAAAACCAGCAATTTAACAGTGATGCAGTATTATTACCTGTTGTTGCTTATATCTGGATGTCCCCCCAAAGCCTCATGCACTCATAGGTGGGGCTTTTGGGAGTGACTGGATCATGGGTAATGTTATGGTTTGTGTCTAGATGTCCCCCCAAAGCCTCATGTGGTAAGAGATAGCTGGATCTAGAGTGTGGGCTGCCCTGAGGGCAGGTAGCCTAGATAGATATAGGAAGAGGCTAATTAGCTGCTTGTTTTGCATTGCTGATTTGCATATATTCCTTGTATTTTCCTCACTTTACTTTTGCGGCGGCCGCCGGCCTGCACGCCAGCCCTGCCTCGGACCCAGCGGACTATAGACTGAAACCTCTGCAGACTGTGAGCTAATAAACCTTTCTTCCCCTAACTTTGGGTGTCGGGTATTCTGTCCCAACAACGAGAGAAAAGTAACTAAAACAGGTGTGATACTGGATTAGTTCTCTGTTTGGTTTAGTATAGTTCTAGGTATGGATGACAGGCCTACTGAAGAAGGAAGACTCACTCTGGGTGTGGGTAGCACCAACCAATAGGCTTGTAGCCTGGATGGAATAAAAATGGAAAGAAGAAGGAAGTCGTGGTACTTCCTGCCTACCCTGCCATGGACTGTTTTCTCTCTGCCATGCCCCTCTGCCATGCTGCCCTGGTATGGAGCCAGCAGACTATGGACCGAAACCTCTACAAACTGTGAACCAAAATAAACCTTTCCTCCTTTAACTTGTAGGTGTTGGCTATTTTGTCCCAACAATGAGAAAGTGAGACATTACCTAATTTACAAATCTTATCTGAGTCACCAACTATTTCAGTCATGTCCTTTATAGCAATTTTTCCTTCTTGTCAGCACTCAGTCCAAGGTTACACAGGGACTGTGTGGTCCTGACTCTGCTTCTCCTTTAACTCGAACTCTTGCTTGGTTATTTTTGTCTTTTATGACCTTGATGGTCCAGCTCAGTTATACAGTTGAATCTGAATCTGAGTTTGTCTGAGGTTCCACAGGATTGGTTAGGAAGTGCCTTTGGGATAGGGATGCTGCTTAATGAGTGTGTCTCTGGAATTCCTTAAACAAGTGTCTCCTGCATTCTCAGGGTGTGACTCTGAGTCACAGGAAGTAGATTATGATTTAGAAGTTCCTAATAGTAGCTGACATTTCCTGAGTGTTTGCTTTTTCTGTACTGGATAATTTGGAGATGTTCTCCTCTTGGAACAATGTTGTGTGGGTGCTTCTGCTGGACCACAGTGATTAGGAGGCAACAGTAGCTTCAGGCACTGAGCTGTATCAGGTCCCACATTCCACAGCCTGCTTACATGAACTAGGTCCATTAGGCCTCATGGCCTTCTGTATGCTGGAAAGTGAGCCTCAGAGTGGGCTAGTGTGATTGTTAACTGATTGTGTCAGTTTGAGCAAGACACGTCCAACTGATTGGCTCAGCATAGTTCTGGGTGTAGCTGAAGGGATTTACTGAAAACAGAAGACCCACCCTGGGTGTAAGTGGCACCAATTAACAGGCTGGTTGCCTGGGTAGAATAAAAAGGAAACATACAAGGAAGGCTCACGTCTGTTTCTTTGGAGGAGCTCCAGTCTAGATCTTGGACATCATCTCATGGCTTCTAGTGCAAACTCTTCAGCTTTCCATCGCATACCCCTTAACCTCCTAATATGGATTTGCACGGGACACCACAGTGAGTTCCAGGCCTTCGACTTTTGACTGTACACTCCATTGCACAGAGAGCCCTTTTGTGTTCTTCCAACCTGATTCTGTGGGCGGCCATTGTAAGCCAACCTTTCAATCCTTATTATACATCTTGTATTAAATGTGTTTTTTCTACTGAGCACTGACTGGTACAGCTAGTTACCTGTCCCAGCCCTCACAGCAATAAGAGGCACGGCTAGGATGGTTGGGCACCAGAGTGTCAGCACCTGGTCAACCTCCTGGATCGTTTCTTCTTTGCATGTGACAGTGATGAGGCTCAGCCACTATTCCAGCTCAGAACACAGAAAAATGTATGTCCCCACCCACCAGATTCCCAGCAACTGGAGGTTTCTCCCCTTATTCTGCAACTCCCCTATTTGGCTCAGACATGTTAACCTAAATCACAATGAAAGAGATTCTTCAAAGAATAATGATGTCCACCGAGGAACAGCAGAGCCCTGCAGTGGGAACGTGGCCATGGTAAACTCTGGGTGTAACTGAAGACTCAGAGGCTAGGGGAAGCTTTTAAAGGTAGAATGAGGAGGATTCCGTTAGATATTTTGAAACAATGATCCTTTGCCACAAGGATTAATGACAAGGCGGCACCCATCTGAGGTTGGACAGACAGTTGCTCAGTAGATGTGCTTGCAGAAGCATTTTTGTGCAAGACTACAGGGGCCTTAGCGCAAGGCTGTGGTTCTGGCAGTCTTCTGTGACAGTTACCATCAGTCAGCGATGCATGAAGACCATCCTTCATAATTTCTCTCTCTTTTTTTTAATTAAGAGAAGACAATTTATTTAGAGGACAGTTTTTTTAAAAAGTGTGAAAAGGGGGGGAAAGGAGATGATAGATAGCTACTCCATGTGTAGGGAGCATTCGAAAGTGAAATACTCCTCCTCCATAATCTCTTGCTTTACTTATTTTTGTGTTAGGGTGAGTGACTCTGCTTTGATTCTGACAACCTTTGTTCACATGAGGAGCAAGAGGATTTGGAGGACACTCTGGCTGTGAATAAGAGTCCCCAGTGGGTCATGTGGTATTTCCTGGGAATAGACCCCACTTCCGGATCATTGTGCTTTAGGCATTGATCTATACAATTGTTTAAAAACAACCAGTTAAGGAGGCAGAGAGAGGAGAGCGGGTTTGAGCAGAAGGTAACAATCTTCAACCAGTGACTCAGGCAGACATCCCACTTCCAGGATGGAGTTTCCCCTCCAAAGTCGTCTCCAAACCAGATTTAGATCCCAGCTAGTGCCATTCATAACCTACAGTTTTAAGAAGTGAGTCCTGGTGATTTGTTGGGACAAGCAGTTCCTGACCTGAGACTTGGGATTGTTTTGCATGGAGGACTTTTAGGAGATTTGGTATTAAACCGCTGAAAAGTTCACCCTCCTAAGTGTGAGGGACACCATGGTTTGAATATGGTTTGTCCCCTCTGAAACTCAGGTTGAAATGGGGTCGAGGGTGGGTGGGCATTTAAGAGGTGATTAGGTCACTAAGAGGGACTTATACCTTTCTCCCTTGTTTTCCTTTTCATTTTTCTGCCCTGAATTGAAGCAGCACAAGGCCCTTACCCAAGGCACCTCCCCAGTCTTGGACTTTCCAGCCTCCTCAACTGTGAGCCAAAGTGAACCTCTTTTCTTTATAGATTACCCAGTTCCAGGTATTCTGTCACAGTAACAGAAAATGGACTAAGCCTGAAGGTGATACAAAGGTGAGTAAGACGGTTTCTTCCACTGAAGACTCAAACTTTAATTAGGGAGAAAAACAAAAACTTTAATTAGTGGAACTCATCTTCAGTTTCACTGACTTTTCTATGCCGCTGATCTATCACACTATGTCCAATGGCCATGAAACTGTCATGATTTGAATTATCAGCATAAATGTTGGGCTCACATTAGCCCCACTTTAGGCTCACCAGCCACCAGGTATGGCTTCTCTGGTTGCAGCGTTGGGGGGCCAATGCCGCAGAAGCGGGTCCCAGGACCCCAGGCCTTCTACACTAAATCTGGAAACACAAGCAAACTGAGCGGCATTGTCCACCCTCTTGTTGGGGACAGGGGACAGCAGGAGCGGAGCAGGTGGAGGGAGAGGAATAATCAGTTAACATTCATTTTGTTTAGGATTTCTTTTTTCACAGTGCTGTGAAATTTAAGTATTTAAAATAGCACCCATAAGCCTGAAGAAGGGAGGTTGCTGTAAGTTTAAGGCCATCCGGAGCTAAATAGTGAGTTCAAGGCCAAACTGGACTATATAGCAAGACCTTGTCTTAAAAAAAGAGCCAACCAAACAAACAAAAGATCAAACAGAAAGAATCTAATAACACTTGGAAGAAATCGATGGGGTAAGTACTGTATTGTATCACGCCTATTATCTAGGAGTGTGAACTGGGACCCAGAGAGGGTAAACAGCTTGTCAGAAGCGTCCCCTCAGGAAATGGCAGAGTCAGGCCCGCCAGAGAGCAAATTTGTGTTCCCACCCATTATTCTGCGCTGCCTTTAGGGTGCTTCTGTGTAATTGTGGTACAAAGTTCCGAAGCTGTATTTGAAATTAACTCTCAGAGACCGGAAGTCTCCATGGAAGCAAAAGTCAGCGAAAGCTGCGTTTCCATGGATACTCACTTTTCTCCAACCAGGCTGGGTTCAAATGTAGCCACACTGGAATACTGGCTCTACTAGGAAGAGACCACAGCAGCGATTTCTTGAGTCCCAGACTCGCAGTCCATCATCTGCAACTGTAGCAATGGCAGGCTGCACAGAGCAGAGGAGGGGACACCAAGAACCTGGGGCTGCAAAATTAAGAGACAGATTTAGGAGGCAGCTCCCTCCTCCCACTCTGAAGCTCAGTGTCCGCACTGTTACACGATGAAGCGATGACACACTCAGTGGCTGTTGTGAAGATGGAACCAGTGGGACACTGTGTGAAAATTATGGATCCAGCCCCGAGAAGACAACAGAGGAATGCACCTGGTTGCCTCGGCATCTGCCTGCCGTGTGTCTTCAAGCGACAATGATCCACTTGAGGACAACTGGAAGGAGCAGACGAGGTGGCCATGCAGTGTCTCCCACCCCTTACCCTGCCGCCATGGCCTGCACGTCTCTACTCTGCTCCAACATCCATCCCTCTGCAGACTCTGCCTGTTGCCAGCCTTTTGGGCCACTGGGAGGAGCCAGCCAAATTTGGTTCCTCTTGCTCCTGGCTCTGTTGGGTCCCTGGAACCCCAGAACCCCAACCCAGACTCCAGGGCCAACGCCTGACCAGACCGTCCATGTAGAGAGTGTGAGCCAGCTCAAGTATGGCCCCAGCTCTCAGAGAAGAGAGGAGATGGGAGTAAATGAGGTTGCGTGATCCTTTCGATGGATTAGGAGAGTCAGAAGACACCGTGACTTAATTGGCAGAATGTGGCCAGCATTGCTGAGAGCTCCATCAAGCCGTTTGGGTTTCAGTGGCTTATGGCGGGGTGCTGTAAAGGGCCTGGAGAGGGGCCAGGGAAAGGTTAGGGGGAGCAGTCTTGGTTCAGGGACCCAGGTGACATAGATGCTTAGATGAAGCCTGCAGGCATTCAGCAAGGAGCGCTGGACAAATGTGTACATTAGCAAGAACTCTGCGCTGCATTCACACGTGGCCTCAGGACCTTCACCCGCTGAGCCACACCTGCATTTGGGGTCTCTGAGTCTCTTCCGTGACTGACCTTTAATCATTCAACGATGGTTTTTCTGACCCCCCTAAGACCAGGTGAGCCCAGTAAATGCCCCTGTCTGCAGCGATGGTGCTGCAGCTGGTGTGACATGCTGCACCCCTGTGCCAGGTGGGCGTCGTCAGCAGCCCCTGAGCTCGGCACCACCACACTGCCTAGTTACAGGTGAAGACACTGAGGTTTTAGATAGTTGGATGTCTAATCAGTGGCAGAGCTGGACTTAGGATGGCAGAGCCTCCTGACAACCTGAGTTGTGTTCCTGTGACTTGGGCCCTCGGAGCTGCTTTTCCCCTCTGCAAAGCCCTCTGTCTTTTTTTTTTTTTTCTGCCGGTTCAGCTCCCGTCATTCCCTATTCAGCACCCCACCCCTGTGTCCTCGCTTTGCCATCTCCCCTAATTCCATCCATGTGAGAGTGACTTAGGGACAGATTTCTTCAACAAGACACGAAGAGCACTAAATATGGGATGGTTTGAGTTAAAATTAAAGCCTGGCTATCCAAATCCACTGCCAATTAATCCACTAAAGAATGGGAGAAGATACGCCAGAAAATAGGAGAAGATATTTCCTATACATATAACTACAGGTCATTAAAACAATTAGAAAAATGGGGAAAGGGTATGAGCAGATATTTCAGACGTGTGGTAACACAAGTGACGAATGAATTTGTGAACAATGTTCTACATGTTAGTAATCATGAACAGGAGGATTGAAATCATGAGTTACCTTTCATCCCTACTCCATCAGAAAAATCCTGATTGTGCCAATTGTTAGCAAGGATGCCTCCAAGATCCTAAAAATATTCTCCTGTACAGTCTTCTCAAAGTTTAATGTTTTTCCTTTTAAATTAAAATCTTCAATCAATCTTTAATTGGCTTTTTGCGGGTGGGTTAGAGAATCATTAAACTCTTTATTTTCCTGTAGGAATACTGAGCTGTCCTAGAAGTTTCTACCAAATTGTCTCCAGTGATCTGAAATTTATCTCTGTGATAGATCATTTACCTATTCACATGAATGTTTCCTGGAATTTTAAGGTGTTTCATTAGTGTTTTTGTCTATCTCTACATGAGTACCACATTATCATGATGACTAGATTTTTATTCTAAGTCTTGATATCTTTTATTTTCACTGGGAAAGTTTTGGCTTGACTCTGTTTTCCACATGACTCTAAGAATAAGCTCCTCGCCGTCCTTAAAAATCCCTTTGGAACTGTGATTGAAATTATCCTTTTTCTTATTTCAAAGGAAACTTTCCAGGTTTACATTACTGAGAATATTTACCATAGTTTTTTGGTAGATGTGTCTCAACTGGTTAGGGGAGTTCTGTCCTTAGTTTGCTATGGGTTATCACCATGAAAGATTCTTTAATTTTATAAACTGTTATTTTGCAATGATTGAGGTGAGCTTTAAAAATTTAAAGTTTCTTTAAAAAATGTTAATGTGGCCATTGTAGGAATATATATTACCTAGTGTCAAACTATCCTGACATTCCTGGAATAAAGTCAACTTGTTTGTCATGTAGCTTTCATTTTGTATTGCTAGAATCAATTTGTATTGCTACAAAACACTAATGTTTTGTTTAGGGTTTTTACTTTTGTGTTCTTGAGTGATTTATGGGTGATATTGGCTGTTCTGTTATTGATTTTATACTGACATCGTAGAATGCGTTGGAAATATTCTTTTTCTTTTTTTTCTTTTCCATTTTGCAGAAGAGTTATGAGAGGGTAGAATGACAATTCCTTGAAAACTTAGGATCTCTAGGATCACTTGAGATTTTTTTTCTTTTTTCTTTTTTTTTCTTTGGAGTGGGGTTGGTGCTGGGGATGAAACCCAGGGACTCAAACATGTTGCTAAGCAGTATACCACCAAGTTACCACCCCCAGCCCCTTCCAGTACCATTTGAGCTTGACAACTCTCTTTGGTTAAAATTTTCATTTCTTTAATAATACAAGGACTCATGTTCTCTCTAGTTTATAGCAACATCTTTTCTGGGGAACAGAAATTTCTACCATTATGTATCAAGCCTCTCCATTCTCAGTCATGTTTTTCATTAGTCTGTGTTGTCTAGAATTAATACAGCTATGCTGGCTTTCTTTGGGAGAGTATTTGTACTACCAGAATAGTCTCATTAAAAATAAATGAAATGGAAACAGAGAAGAGCTTGGCAATACAGCAAATCTAAGCAAAACTGTCAGTACAAAACAATAATGGTGACGACAATAAGATCATTTGTGGGTTTGGAGCAAGGGCAAAACTAAAATACTGGGCAGCAATAAATGAGAAAGAAGCCTGCTGGAGTCAGTGTCTCAGTGACTTCACAGCCATGTGAGACGGGCATGAAGACGTTCACGTTGGCCTTTGTTAAATAGGACTGCTCAGATGTGATTCCTGTTTCTTGAACTTTGTTTAATGAACTCACCCTAACGCTAACTCTAACCCCAACTTTATCAGTTCCGTCATGTCTGTCTTCTTTCAACAAGTTCACACGTGTTTGGTTACCATCTACAGGAATACTCCCAGAGCATCCTTCTGTGTACATGTGTGGAGGAAGGACGGCTGCCCGGCTGGGGCCACAGTGACAGCTGGCCAAGCTGCAGTCTGCTGATGTTGCTTGTGAGTATGACATCTGCATTTGGCCTCAGGACAACCCTGCATTTCACATTTCTTTGTTGCCTACTGCTTCCTACTCTTATTCTGACACACTTTCAACCCAACAATAAATGGCGAAACCTATTTTATCCAGGACAGAGATGTCTTGAAAAGGGTATATCAGGTTCAACATATGCTGAGATGCAATTTGAATTTTAAAAATTTTAACCTTTAGGTGAAGCTGTTAAGCATCACCATAATGTTTTTGGCATATTCCAAATATTGCAACAATTTTGAGTCCTGGTTTTCTTCCGAGCTTTGTTTGATTGAAAATGTGATGAGGGGCTGGGGGCGTAGCTTAGTGGAAGAGCCCTAGCTTAGTGTGTGTGAGGCCCTGCGTTCCAGCACCAAAAATAAATAAGTAAATAAATAATACATAGAATTTGATAAAAGTCTGGATTTATATTTATCTAAATTATGTTTTTAAATTTAGAAGACTAGAGTATCCACTAGAAAATTGTTTCCATCCTGATATTGTCAGATTAAATAAAACTGAGTCACTCTTTTTTCACCTTCTAAGAGTACACTCAATTATGATATTTAGCAGTCTAGATTTTTCATCTTGCCCATAAACAGAGCATAAAATGCTTTGTGCAAAGCCTATTACAGTTAGGATTTTGTGTATCATGTCCTGTAACAATCTTCAGATTCAGTTTATTTGTATCTGTGATGAGATATTCCTTTTTCTTTTTTTTTATTTTAATTTTTACCAAGAACATGTATTGGTACATTGTATACATAATGATCATAGTCAATATGGTTATTTTGTACCTGTACATGATATGTCTTGGTTTTCCCCCCTCTTCCCCTCCCCTCCCTTCCATTCCCCCACCTTTCCCTATTTGCAACAGGTTTATTTCCATTTTTCCATTTTTTTCTTTCATCTTAC
>PVJO010000485.1:232500-236687 GCA_004026905.1 Hystrix cristata | reverse complement strand
AGTGGAGCAAATATGAGTGAGAGCAAACAGACCCCAAATATATTATGATAAAGAATCCTTTTTCTAGATTCTCCTTATCTGTCTTAAAGCAGGGCCTCCCAAGAGAATTCACCTGTCATAAATCTCCTCCCCAGTAATTTGGCACTCAGGGAAAATGAATGCCCACTCCCAGAGATAGCACCAGATTAAGAAATCCCCAAAATATGTATTGTCACATCTCTTACCTGTTCTCCTAGGGATCTTTTCTAAAAGCCATTTATTTCCCACTAAGTGCCCTGCCCCCCCAATCCCTGATTAAGATGGCACATGAGCCCTGCGAAGATTGATTATGTATATCAACTTGACTGGGCCACACACAGGACACAGCGATGCCTGGCCGGACACTGTAGCTGGTGTGTCTGCGAGAGTGTTTTGGATGGAACAAGCCTCTGAACAGCAGCCTCAGGATAGCAGACGTCCCCCCTCCATGAGGGCAGGCTCCAGCCAAACCCCTGAGAGTCTGAACAGAATGAAAGGTGGGAGCTGGGCGACTTGCTCCTGATTGTCTGGTGGGGGCTGAGCAGAATTCCCGGCATCAGCTACCCTGGTTTTATGGCTTCAATGTTTGTGTCTGCTCCAAATCTCAGGCTGAAAATTTGCCCCAGTGCAAGAGCATTAAGCGGAGCCTTTAGGAAGTGATTTGGCCTTAAACACACCACCTGATGTAGTCAGAGAAGACTGCAGGGACAAAGAACAAACTCCTGGCCCCTTAACATGTTACTCATTAAAAGCATAATTTGTATTTTCCTCTGAGGTTAGGGACTTAAAAGCTTTTTTTAGCTAAAACTCGTGACTCTTTACTTGGGCCTATAAATGACCAATAAGTAACCAAAAGTAGAACAAAGCTTGACCTTCACTTTTGTATCCTGTTTACCTTAAAACTTTGAATATAAGTGTGTTACTCATTTAAGAAAAGTTGGCTGAACGAAGTTTATTAGCCCTAAATTTACCTAACCTATCTCATCCCTCTCTTCAAGATGGGGACACCAAGATAAAAGTAACTAAAGCGATTCTCAGGCTTTGGAGGGACGCCGATTGCCAGCCTTTACAATGTCCAATCCCAGGATCTCCCTTGAAGCGATGCCCAAATATCTCCAGCCACTGTACTGAACTGTTGTCACCTGGGCCCCAGGAAAAAGAGTGTCATATGACTAAAACCACTGCAAACAAAGATAATCATTTCTTGGGAACAAAATCCAAGGATTCCTCTAGAGCTGAGATTATGATTCATGGGTCCCCAGCACACCACAGTACCCCATAAAACTGGTCTTCTCCATTCTTTTATGGGTGGGCCTGTCTGAACCCCTGTATCAGAGTGTGCCCCCTACAGCTGCTCAAGCTAGCATCCTCTCCCTATCTTCTCTTGCTTTCTAGTTAAAGATTCTGCCTGTAAATTTATACTGCAGTTTTAGTTTTAATATCTATAAACAAGGACCCAGGCTAGCTGACAATACCCCATCATGTATGGGATTAAAGATTTTACAAAAGGGCCGGAGGGAAACCAGCAGCCCCTTTGCCCTTCTGTCCATTCCTCTATGTAAAGATGAAGCATTCAGGGCACCATCTCGGAAGCAAAGACTGGTCTTCGCCAGACCCTGAGCCTGCTGGTGCCTTGGCCTTGCACTTCCCAGCCTCTAGCACTGTGGATTCTGTTGTTTACAAACCTAGTCTTTTGTTATAAACCTAGTCTGTTGTTTATAAACCTAGATATTTTGTTATAGCAGCACAGATTGGCTAAAACATCTGGTTCTCAGGTCATGGGACTTATAGTGACTTACACTACTAGCTTTTTGGATCACCTGCTTCAAGACATCAGATTGTAGGACTGCTCAGCCTTCATATTGATATAAACCAATTCCACAACATAAATCTATCTTACGCATATCTATCTCTGTCTCTATATCTTTTTTTATATCTGTCTCTCTATATTCATCTCTATCCTACTAGCTCTGTTTCTCTGGAGAACTCTGACTAACTAAACCCCCAAATGCTAACCACCTTCTTGAGTCATGTTTTCTGTTAACTCCTACATATGTACATGAACAAAAATCTGTCTTTTCTCTTGCTAATCTCTTGTCAGTTTAGCTCCCCATTTAGCTCATGTGCCAAGCTGGCTCACACTGAATAGATTTATTACAAGGCTTTAAAGTGAGTTTTAAAATCAATAGCATTTCAATGCAAAACTAGAGCTTGGTGTTCTCTCCCTTAAAAGGATAAAGTTTCTCGTATTTTTGGTTTCTTTATAATAAGAGGTTGTAAAAGGTTTTCCTTTACCTTCTGAGTGATCTGCCTGGGAAACAGAGAATCCTTTGTCTTATCAGAATAATTTCTGCGTCTTGGATTATTTAAGAGAACCAAATCTTTTAAGAAAAAGTGACCTATGATCCTAGTTAATCAAGTGTTCAAACCTTTTTTAACATTTCTGACGACCTCTTCAAATTAAATGCTAAGTGAAATCTTCGTGACCTCAAACTGACTTCAAGATGAAGAGTGCTCCTAGAAAATGTCAAAGGATTTATTCTCACCTTGCCAAAAAAGAGATGTTAATCTAACTGAATGTGTTGGATATTTTAAATTGCATAAGAAGCATTGTGAGATATGAAGAGATACTTAACCTATTCTGTTATATTCGTCTGAGTATATATTATAAATATTTCAAAAATTATACAAAAAAAAATTATACAAAATTCCTAGAAACCTGTCAATGTCCTTCTATCCTGGCATATGTCCTGGAACAATGTTATCAGTCATACTTTTATTTATTGTCTTTAAATGTTGCCTGTCACAGAGACGACCAGAATTCCTTATCCATTGCATTACAATAAACTCTCCTCAGATCTGTAGCCATGGTCATTGGAAGTCTTTTGTCCTGCACAAATAGTTGTTGTTTTATTCTGATGCTTTCCTGAATGCTCTTGCAATCAGCCACAGTCCAAACTGATTCGTCTGCAGCGAAAGAGACTGTCTCAAAACCCAAGCAAGGGATTGTGATAGGCACGGAGAGGTACAGATGTCTGATGACGCTGCTTAAATAACTTTCAGATGGAACCTGTAGACTGAGTGAGGGTTTTCGGAACTAACAGAGAAGCCGATTGGTTCATAAAACTGCTAACCCAAGAGCCAGTGGACAGGAATTTCTTCCATGGGTATGAAAGACCTGATGAAGGATGACATAATTCTTATGGCCTTTTTGTTTGGTATTTTATTGATTCTTTAAATGTTATATTTTGTGGAGCCTCCCCTCTCTTTTTTTTCTTAAAGTATAATTCATAGCAATTTAGTAGATTATACTTCATAAACAGAAATGCAGCACTTATCTCTTTTCTCTCTACTTGATCCCTCCAGAATTCAGAAACTCTTTTGAGCATTCTTGTGCTTACGGCAATATAGTTACTTGCAGAAGTTCAGCGAGAATCTGTTCTTCGTGTAACAGCACAATCAGAACGTTGCTTACTTACGGAGGCTTTGATTGGATCATCATATCTGCGAACGATGTACCTAGAGTACACTAATCTTGTTTTTCCTTCGTTTCCATAGAAATGCCCTCCATTAAATGTCTGACTGTGCGTACCATATAAGGGCCTAACATCCATGAATATGCTACTCTTACCTACGCCACGGCCTGCTGAAAGGAGACACAATGTGCCTCTGGACTGACCTTTCCCAGAATGGAGAGGCTGGTTCCATCGCATATGGACCAGTCAGATAACTTGAAGTTTACCTCTAAAACTTCTAGGGAAGCTTCAGGTGAGGGAAACGAAGAGATTCAGAATATACCACAACTAGTATGAAGAATCTTTTTTCCTGAATTCCCCTTATATGCCTAAAAGCAGAGGCTCCTCAAATAATTCAACAATCCTAAATCCCTCGTCCGGAAGTTCTGCAACCAAGATTGATGGCCGTCGCTGGCAGCGGGAATTTGGCACCAGGGATAAGAAATCACCTGAACAGACACTGTCACAAAAATCACATCTCCCATTTATTCTCTGAAGAATCCATTTATCTTTTCTACGGGTCACTTGCTTGCCTATAAGTGCTCTCTTCCCTTTCTCCTTCCCCTCTTGTGATGGTATATAAGCCTCAAATTTTAACCATTTGCTCAGGCCACCTTTTCCAGTGAACTTTCACATACACATGTGAATAAAAAA